>SJYT01065560.1:0-131073 GCA_006410635.1 Cephalophus harveyi | reverse complement strand
GGGAAACAGTGGAAACAGTATCAGACTTTATTTTTTGGGGCTCCAAAATCACTGCAGATGGTGACTGCAGCCATGAAATTAAAAGACGCTTACTCCTTAGAAGGAAAGTTATGACCAACCTAGACAGCATATTAAAAAGCAGAGACATTACTCTGCCAACAAAGGTCCGTCTAGTCAAGGCTATGGTTTTTCCAGTAGTCACGTGTGGATATGAGAGTTGGAAGAAAGCTGAGCGCCAAAGAATTGATGCTTTTGAACTGTGGTGTTGGAGAAGACTCTTGTGAGTCCCTTGGACTGCAAGGAGATCTAATCAGTCCATCCTAAAGGAGATTAGTCCTGGGTGTTCATTGGAAGGTCTGATGTTGAAGCTGAAACTCCAACACTTTGGCCATCTGATGCGAAGAGCTGACTTATTTGAAAAGACCCTGATGCTGGGAAAGATTGAGGGCAGGAGGAGAAGGGGACGACAGAGGATGAGATGGCTGGATGGCATCATCGACTCAATAGACATGAATTTGTGCGGGCTCTGGGAGTTGGTGTTGGACAGGGAGGCCTGGTGTGCTGCAGCTCATGGGGTCGCAAAGAGTTGGACACGACTGAGCAACTGAACTGAACTGAAGGTTTGAGAACCTCTGCTATGGACTGAATGCTTGTGTCCCCTCAAATTCATGTGTTGATAGACCTAACCCACAATGTGATGGTATTTGGAGATGAGGCCTTTGCGAAGCGATGAGGCCATAAGGTTGGAGCCCTCATGGATGGGATGAACGCCCATATGAGAGACTCCAGAGCACTCCCCGTCCCTCCCACCATGTGAGCACACAGTGAGATGACAACTGTCTATGAGCCAGGAAGCAGGTCCTCGCCAGACGCTGGGTCTGTGGATGCCTTTCTTTTGGATTCCCTCCGGGACTATGAAAACTAAATTTCTGTTGCTTATAAGCCACCCAGCAGTCTGCCTGCAATGTGGGAGACCTAGGTTTGATCCTTGGGTTGGGAAGATCCCCTGGAGAAGGGAACAACAACCCATTCCAGTATTCTGGCTTAGAGAATTCCATGGACTCTATAGTCCATGGGGTGGCAATGAGTCAGGCACGACTGAGCAACTTTCACGTTCACATAAACCACTCTGTCTATGGTATTCTATTCTATTAGCCCGATGGGCTAAGACAACCTCTTCCTGTACCCCATACTTACTTGTGGGATGGGGTAAAAATGGGGGACCTTCAAGAGAGCTGAGGCAATGTCTTCTAGTAATAACAGTGGTAAATTAGTATAGTTTGAAGGTAATGGCACCCCACTCCAGTACTCTTGCCTGGAAAACCCCATGGACGGAGGAGCCTGGTGGGCTGCAGTCCATGGGGTCGCTAAGAGTCTGACACGACTGAGCGACTTCACTTTCACTTTTCACTTTCGTGCCTTGGAGAAGGAAATGGCAACCCACTTGTGTTCTTGCCTGGAGAATCCCAGGGACGGGGGAGCCTGGTGGGCTGCCGTCTGTGGGGTCGCACAGAGTCGGACACGACTGAAGTGACTTAGCAGCAGCAGAGACAGCATGAAGGGGTGGAGACAGTACATCTATTTCATTCATTCATTCTTTCCATAAATATTTACTGGGGGCTCGTTAGATGGCAGGCACTGTACTGGGGTCAGGTGCAGATCTTGCTCTTGATCTGTGGGTGATGACAAAGCCTCAGTCTTCTGAGGAACTTCCACGAGGCCCAGGTGTCCTACTTCATATCTCATAAAACTGAGGCTGCCGAAGATGCTTAGCAAGCAGCAGGTCAGAGAGAGGGTGGCTCTTAAAGGGGGAGGGCCTTGGCTATCAGTCTAATCTCCACAGAGCGCATGAGAAAACTGAGATGCAAGGGAGCAAGAGGGACCGGCCCAAAGATATTAATACATACTGAGGATGTGGACATTCATGAACCTTCTTCTACACCTGTGCTGGAGATGCTTCTTCTCATTTCTTCCTCTCATCAACTCTGGGAAGGAGGGAGATTTGTCTTTTTGTAGCGGTTTTGTCCTTCCCTCCAGAGGGAGGGAGGGAGGGGCATGAACTACAAAGACACAATTCCCCTAAACGGGGAAGAAAGCGCTGGATGTGTTAGGGTAATACCCCAAACTTTGCCCCGGGGCTTTGTCTGGGAGAACCCCCTGGTGAAACATCCTGGTTTCATTTCCTGGAAGTAGGAAAATTGTGTCCTCCCACTTCCAGGAAGCTGAAATTCAGGCACTGAGCAGCAACTACTTCTTGGTGGAGACCCACACTGCACCCCATGGAGTCTGGATTCCACATCAAGTACCCCATGGAGTCTGGATTCCACACCAAGTACCGCTCATGACTTTCCGAAGTTGTTTTCCAGCTGGTCATGGCTGCATTTGGGCCTTTTCAGAAGCAGCTCTAGAGTACAGCATTGCCCAAGGCTAAGGGACTTTCTACTTCCAGAAAGTCTGCCAGTCTTACGCCAGCTGCCTGGAACCAACCTTCCTCAGGGGGGAGCCCTTGGCACAGAAAATTCTTCGCGATTTGCAGATACACTTGGTGGTTCAGATGGTAAAGAATCTGCTTGCAGTGCGGGAGATCCTTGGGTCAGGAAGATCCCCTGGAGAAGGGAATGGCAACCCACTACAGTATTCTTGCTGGAGAATTCCACGGACAGAGGAGCCTAGTGGGCTACAGTTCACGGAGGTCAGAGAGTCGGATACAACTGAATGACTAACACTTTTCGTTTCAACTTTGCTTGTTTAAGCTGTGAGATTCTGTCTTCCGCTTGGATCACAAACCCTGGATACTGGGTTCTTATTTTACCTTCTCTCATGGAACCCTGTAGCAACAACTGACATTTGTAAGGATTTTTCTGACAAAGTGCTTTCACCATGCCAGACATTTTTGAGTCCTGCAACAATCCTGGGAGGTGAGTATTGATAGCAAAGTGTGAAATGACTTGGCCAAGGGACACAGCCTCAAAGTGGCAGAATTAGGGCTCAAACCCAGGTCTCCCAACTCCATTCGCGCACCAGCTCCCTGCCCCACACTGCCTGAGGGCTTAGCAGGTGTACTCAACGACCTATCCAGTAAGTTAGGAGAACTTATTTGAAAGGAGGGTAGACACTTCTCTGAAGATGTTCTCCTGGGAAAGTAGATGAACATAGACATTTATACCTGGGTCCATATTAATGCAATTAACATCATTAAGATCCTCAACCATCCTCAGTAACCTTGATACCACCTTAGATTTTTTGCTTACTTTTTTGATACCCCTGCAAAATCTGCTTAGACAGGTCATATCCCACACATATGGGGATAAGACCTGTGTCTGGTACCCAAGAAAAAACATCATTTAGTGTGAGCCAAAGGTAGAAAAGCAGAAGGAGATAGGAAGGGGACCAAGTACAGACCGAAAGGGTTCAGGAAACAGAAGGCTACTGGAGAGTCACTTTTTTTTTTCTCTGGGTCTTCACTGTGTGAGGGCTTTCTCTAGTTGCAGAGAGTGGAGGCTACTTTTTTTTTTTTTAGGAGAAGTCAGTAAGGCAGAAGAGTACAAAAATATACATAAATTAATAGTTTTTTTATATTAAAATATAGCTAGCTAAAATAATGGAAAAAGAAAAGTCCCACTTACAATGTCAACAAAAATGATAAAATAATAACTCTAACAAGAGATGCAAACCTATTATGAAAAAACTTTAAGACAACACTGATGGATACACTCAGGTAGTTCAGCAGTTCAGAATCTGCCTGCCAGTGCAGGAGACTCAGGAAACATGGGTTCAGTCCCTGAATTGAGAAGATGCCCTGGAGGAGGAAAGGGCAATCAGCTCCACTGTTCTTGCCTGAAAAATCCCATGGACAGAGGAACATGGTGGGCTATAGTCCATGGGGTCACAAACAGTCAGACAAGACTGAGTGACTGAGCATGCATGCATGATGGATACAAAATAAGATGAGCAAATGGAAAGACATGCATTTTCAGATAGAAACATTTGTCTTTATTAAAGACGCTGATTTCCCCTATGTTAATGAATAAATTTAATTTGACTTCAATAAATATTTCTATAGTGTTAAAAAATGCTATGAGACAACTGGGGAAATTTGAATATGATTGCACTTTTGATAATATTAAGGAATTATTGTTATTTTAGGAATTTTTAAAAGTACTTATATTTTAGAAATATGAACACAAGCAGTATGGATGAAACAGTATGATGTCCAGGATTTAGAGGGAAAGTGGGTGGGGATATAAATGAAACCAGATGCCATGTGTTGAAATTTTTTAATGTTGGGTCACAGGAACTTGGATTCATGATACTATTGGCTCAGTGTTTGACATTTCAACAACAGAACATTTAAAAATGAACCACACTAGATTTCTTGACAGAAACTCAGCAGGCCGGGAGAGAGTGGGATGATATATTCAAAGGGCTGGAAGAAAAACTTCCAACCAAGAATCTTTTCTCAGAAGTTGTTTCTCTGAAATGAAGTGAACAAACAAAAGCTGAGGGTGTTCACCGCCACTAGACCAGCCTTACAAGACATTCTAAAAGGAGATCTTCAAGCTGAAAAGGACACTAATTAGTAACATGAAAGCATATAAAAATATAAAACACAATGGTAAAATTCTGCAGTCAACTCAGGTTTGTTGAGTTGACTGAAGTTAAAGAGACTGAAGACAGAGTGTGTCTGACCAGCCCAACCTCAAGACTTTCAAAGCTAAATTGCAAAGGAATGCAATACATTCAGAGTCTACAAAACCAGAGACGATGAGGAAACTAACACTGTAAAAGATTGGACAATCTTTTCTATCATCACTTCGAGGCAAAACATCATCAGATTAAGGAAATGAGAGTTGAAATGTATTTGTTTCATCACTGTTTGAATGACGTCATCTCATTAGCTAGTGCTGGTTAAGTTTGCCGTCCCTGTCAGGTTGGTTAGTTTCTGCCTGTTTATTCCTACAAAAATCACAGCTCTTCTGTTTTTCAGACATCCTGCAATCTGACTGGGATGCTCATAAAACCTCATATAAATCTAAAAGAGAAATTTATAAAATCCTTAGAATGAAGAAAGGCAAAAGAATATGTTCCCGGGTAGGTCTGACACTTTCTGTTCCATGTCCTGGGTAAAATACGGGGTGGTTTCTCTTCACATGAGCATGCATGTGTCTTTGTGCATAAACCACAGAGAGCAACATAATCCATTAAATTAAAAAAAAAAAAATGGGGAAGAAAGCGCTGGATGTGTTAGGGTAATACCCCAAACTTTGCCCCGGGGCTTTGTCTGGGAGAACCCCCTGGTGAAACATCCTGGTTTCATTTCCTGGAAGTAGGAAAATTGTGTCCTCCCACTTCCAGGAAGCTGAAATTCAGGCACTGAGCAGCAACTACTTCTTGGTGGAGACCCACACTGCACCCCATGGAGTCTGGATTCCACATCAAGTACCCCATGGAGTCTGGATTCCACACCAAGTACCGCTCATGACTTTCCGAAGTTGTTTTCCAGCTGGTCATGGCTGCATTTGGGCCTTTTCAGAAGCAGCTCTAGAGTACAGCATTGCCCAAGGCTAAGGGACTTTCTACTTCCAGAAAGTCTGCCAGTCTTACGCCAGCTGCCTGGAACCAACCTTCCTCAGGGGGGAGCCCTTGGCACAGAAAATTCTTCGCGATTTGCAGATACACTTGGTGGTTCAGATGGTAAAGAATCTGCTTGCAGTGCGGGAGATCCTTGGGTCAGGAAGATCCCCTGGAGAAGGGAATGGCAACCCACTACAGTATTCTTGCTGGAGAATTCCACGGACAGAGGAGCCTAGGGGGCTACAGTTCACGGAGGTCAGAGAGTCGGATACAACTGAATGACTAACACTTTTCGTTTCAACTTTGCTTGTTTAAGCTGTGAGATTCTGTCTTCCGCTTGGATCACAAACCCTGGATACTGGGTTCTTATTTTACCTTCTCTCATGGAACCCTGTAGCAACAACTGACATTTGTAAGGATTTTTCTGACAAAGTGCTTTCACCATGCCAGACATTTTTGAGTCCTGCAACAATCCTGGGAGGTGAGTATTGATAGCAAAGTGTGAAATGACTTGGCCAAGGGACACAGCCTCAAAGTGGCAGAATTAGGGCTCAAACCCAGGTCTCCCAACTCCATTCGCGCACCAGCTCCCTGCCCCACACTGCCTGAGGGCTTAGCAGGTGTACTCAACGACCTATCCAGTAAGTTAGGAGAACTTATTTGAAAGGAGGGTAGACACTTCTCTGAAGATGTTCTCCTGGGAAAGTAGATGAACATAGACATTTATACCTGGGTCCATATTAATGCAATTAACATCATTAAGATCCTCAACCATCCTCAGTAACCTTGATACCACCTTAGATTTTTTGCTTACTTTTTTGATACCCCTGCAAAATCTGCTTAGACAGGTCATATCCCACACATATGGGGATAAGACCTGTGTCTGGTACCCAAGAAAAAACATCATTTAGTGTGAGCCAAAGGTAGAAAAGCAGAAGGAGATAGGAAGGGGACCAAGTACAGACCGAAAGGGTTCAGGAAACAGAAGGCTACTGGAGAGTCACTTTTTTTTTTCTCTGGGTCTTCACTGTGTGAGGGCTTTCTCTAGTTGCAGAGAGTGGAGGCTACTTTTTTTTTTTTTGCTACTACTATTTGTCACGTGTGGGCTTCTCATTGTGGTGACTTCTCTTGTTGTGAAGCATAGGCTCTAAGCATGTGGGTTTCAATAATTGTGATGCACAAGCTTACTTGCCCTGAGGTATGTGGGATCTTCCCGGACCAGGGATCGAACTGATGTCCCTGGCATTGGTAGGCGAATTCTTAACCACTGGACCATTAGGGAAGTCCTCACTTGGTTTCTAGAGTGGAGAATCACCTGCCTCTGGGAATAAGGTATATGGCAGAAAGCCAGAGCTTTCCCAACCTTGACAACAATTCCTTTTCCCAGAGGACACAGTGCAGGCTGCTGTCTCTGAGACAAACTGAGAAGGGTGAGAAAGTTCCAGCCAATCAATTCCAGCTTCAATGGGGTGAGAGTCCCCCAGCCGAGCTTTGTGCCTGAGTTCCTAGCCATTCTCCATCATCGCTGCCTGCCCAGCTGTCTATACATCATCTCCGTCTGCTCCCTCATCACAGGCAAGAGCATATGCACACACGATGGGTGGAGAGCTTCAGTCTACACAGGCAACACACGATTCTCCGTGCAGCTGCAGGGGCCAGGCACAACAACCCAGTGCAGCAGATAATCCAGCACTGGGCTCCAGGGGCCACGGGCCTAGGGAATTCTCAGGCGTCAACAATCAAATGAGGAAGCCATCTGGACTTAGAGTCTCGGGGGCCTCTGGTTTCCTCTGCTGTCCCTCGAGGTGCTCAACTGAGACATGCTAGGAACAGCTAGCCTTTTCCCAGAAATCTTCCCTAGAAGCAGACAATAATCAAATCCTTATTTTTCAGATGTTTTCCAGTTGTGTTGCCTGGCACGTAAGTGCAGAGAAAAATTACAGCAAAGGGATGGAAGGAACGTTGCCACCAAAACAATGTATGATGTAGGGGCAGTCATCTTGCCTGGTTTGGGGCCTTTTTCCTCAGCTATAAAATCACTAATTTATCATAGGGGTTCCCAAACTATAGTGGCTGAGCCTCAGAATTACCTGGAGATTTTTAAGTAAACAGTTTCCCAGACCTTGTCCTGACCAAAATAATCCATATTTCAGTGATGGGCCCCAAGAATCAACATCTTTGACAAGTTCTTTTGGAGTTTCCAATGTCCAGCCAGAGGGTTAAATTACAGGCTTTGGTCTCTTTACGCTGTAAACTGTTATGTGTAGTGAGTTGTCAAGGAATTAAATAAGTAGCAGCCTGCAATCAGAAGTAACTTGGTCTGATAGGTCATCCACAAATAATTAGGTAGGCCCTGCACCTTGGCCTGGAACTTCAAGTGCCACCTGGTTCCTGACCCAGAGGTCAGCACCCAGGCTCTGGGTCTTGCCTTCACACCTCCCTTCCTTTGCCCACTTGCAGGCATGGCGTCTAGCCACCTGGTGGTTAAGGAGAGGGAAACTGATCTCTCCAACCTGCATGCTCTGTTTGGGGTTAGCCCAGCCTTCCCGTCTTTGCTCCTACCTGCTGATTTCTGAATCCAGCCTTGAGATTCCCCAGTTCCTGATGTCATGCTTTCTGGTATGCTTAATATTGCTCAAGCCTCTTTAAAATGTTGGAAGAGAATGTCTAAAAATGGAAACATAGTGCAGGAAAAATAGCACAATAGAAACATAACTAACACAATATTGTAAAGCAATTAACTTCTGATTAAAAAAAAAACAACAACTTGTGTTCCAGAAGTAGAAGATCTATGTTCCAGAAGCAGAGTTTTCCACCTCTTCTATATAGGAGACGTGAGCCTTGAAAAGGTCAAGTAACTTAATCTAACAGCCACTACTCTACACTTATATTGTGTGTGAACTATAGTGCTATGTACTCTCTGTATATCATTTAATCCTTTTGAGATATGATCATTATTTTTTAATTTACAGGTGAGAATACAAAGGCTCAGAGAGATTAACTTGTCCAAAGGCAGAGCTGAGAGTCTAATTTAGTCCTTACTCTTAACATCTACAATGCTATCTCCCCAGTGTCATCATTTGCAAGATAGGAGTAATATTATCCTCATAGCACTGTTGAACAAGATCAAATGGAAGAAACAGATAGCGGAAGCAAATGTCTCAGAGTCTGTTGGGAGTTGTAGACCTTTCCAAGAAATACTGAAAAAAAGAAAAAGAACTTGGTCTAGTTTAACCTCCTACCCACCACAGCAGCCCCGCCTACAGCATTCCCAAGTCATTGGGCAACTGTTTGAAAACTTCCAGAGAATGGGAACTGTCCACCTGCCAGCTGACCTGGCCGCCCCTGCAGGGCTCAGGAAAACTCCTCCATGCTTCCTCTCTTCCCTGCAAAATCAGTGTCAAAATGCAAGATCTGTCAGCTACTTCCCTCCTGACCAGAGTCAAGGCCAAAAGGGGAGAATACATGTAGACTGAAGAAATAAGAATGCAAGGTGGAGACTCATGCCAAATCACGAATGTTAGAACAATAACAACAAAAGTGATCTGGGGAATCACAGTGAACCAAAAGTTAAGTGTGACTCTGTAGTGATGTTTCAACCAAGGCAAGAATTTGTATGTGTGGGTGGGGGGTGGAGGGAAGTGAAATGCTTGAGGGGACATCATTTACCTCTGATTACTGTCAGGGCAGATGTAGAAGAGCACCAGGGAAAAGCGAGTATCACATCCGTAGAGAGGGACATGGGCTCTGGGCGTCAGGCAAAATTCAAGTCAAGATGTGATGGAACGCTGGGCTGAAACCAGTCAGATGAAATCAAATAGGAGTAAATGCAGAGTTCTCAGTAGCAAAAGCCATGTTTGACAGATCATGGGAAGACAGCTGAGGGTGGCAGTGAGGATGAGGATGAGGGAAGACAAGGTGGACGAGTCAGTAAGGTGACCTTAGTGACAGGCAATGTGGAAAGGTCACTGCCAAGTGGGCCGGGCCAACTCCCAAAGGACTTCCATCCCAAATCCACTCTGGTCATCCCACAAGGCTATCTTTGGCTTAACTCCAGGCCCCAGCCGTGAGGCAGACACTGGTGCATTTGTCCAGAAGCAGAGGCTGGGGTTTTGGATCATATAAGGAAAGACAGAGTTTGTTTCCTCTGCCGAAAAGCCTGTAAAGTAACGTGAGTGCTATCTTCACACATCAGCAGGAGATGCAATAGGGATAGAAAAGCCAAGAGACTTCTCTAGGAGGCTGTAGCTATGGTGGGCAGAGCAAAGTCCAGTGAGGTGGGGAGAGGTGGTGAGATTTCAGCGCAGGGTGGGGACAAACTCACAGTCACTCAGAGCTGTCCCTGCAGGGGCCAGGTCAGCTGGCAGGTTTTCAAACAGTTGCCCAGTGACTTGGAGATGCTGTAGGCAAGGCTGCTGTGGTGGGTAGAAGGTTAAACTAGACCAGGTTTTTCTTTTTTTCCTTTTCAGTATTTATTGGAAACTGTTTCTTCAAATGACAGCTTAGGAAAAACCCAGTAAATAAAGTTTGTTTCTCTCTGGTTGACTTAGGGATAAGGACCAAGCTCCCACCCCTAGAAACTGTTGGGATTTCTTTGTTTCTTTTTTAAATATTTATTTGGCTGTGCTGGGTCTTAGTAGCCACACATGGGATCTCCAATCTTCATTGCGGCAAGCAGGATATTTAGTTGCAGCATGTAGGATCTAGTTTCCTGACCAGGTATTGAACCCAGGCCCCCTGCACTGGGAGTGAAGTCTTAGCCTGGACCACCAGGGAAGTCTAAGTTGGGATTTCTTTAAAAAAAAAAAAAAAATTAAAAAACATTAAAAAAATTTATTTGTGTGCATCATATGTTAGTTCTACTTGAGAGATCTTCATTGCATCACAGGGGATGTTGTTTGCAGAGCATGGGCTCAGTACTTGTGGCATGCGGGTTCAGTTGCTCTGCAGCATGTGAGATCTTAGTTCCCTGAGCAGGGATCAAACCTACATCCCCTGTGTCACAAGGTGGATTCTCAACCACTGGACCACCAGGGAAGTCCCCCTGTAAGGATTCTTGAAGCACAGTTGAAAACTAGTGACTGGACAGTGTCTGAGATCTTTTTAGTGCTGAGACTTGGTAAGCCAAGATGGGAGCTTGAAATGTGTCCAGCTGGTAAAAATAATCGTACTGTTCCCCAGGTTTGTTCACTGTCTCAGTTCCTTCTGCTTGCAAACCTTGGGCCAGCTGCCTCCTCTGATGGCCTCTTGGCTTGTTTTCACATTGCAGCCTCTGTAGGAAGGGCAAAAAAAGTGGCCACTGCCGCAGGCTGAGACACAGTCACAGTGTTCGCCAGGGCTGGGTCTCACTATGCAAGGGATGCTTGTAGACACAGGTAGTCTGAGGTGAGCAGTCATCCAAGAGGAATTTATACAAGTCACTGGTACCTCCTGTCTGTGCTGAGCTTCTTGCTGGACACTGGGAACACGATGTCCAGTAGGACATGATGTGTGTCTCCGAGGAGTGTCCAGTCTATGGGAAAGAGCCTTGAACAGGCAGAGGACAAAATGCTGGGGAAGCGTAAGGAGCATAGAAGTGGGCGGGGACAGCTGGAGCGGGTGAGGGCAGGGAAGGCTCTGGGAGAGATGCTTCAGCGGGCCTTTGAGAGACAAATCAGAATTAACTTGATGAAGGGGGAACAGGCGTTCAAAGCTTGCAAATCCTATGCAAAGATCAGAGTAGAGGGAAGAAGAACAGTATGTTCAGGAAACTGCCAGTCATCCAGGCTGATGGGAGCTAAGGGAGCGGGTGGGGCCTACCCAGAGATGAGCCTGGAGAAGTCACCGGCGACAAGTTCTGAAAGCTCTTGTGAGCTGATCCAGAGGGACTTTGTTCTGAAAGCTCTGGACAGCATGGAAGGATTCATAAGTGATATAAACTGATTTTTCTTGTGGCTCTTCCAGTACCTGAGGCCCAGAGAGCTCAGAAGTAGCCTTGTGAATGTGAGGGATGAGACTGCTCAGTGGACGTTACAAATGAGATCATTAAGTCTGAGCATGGCCTTCTGTTCCTGGCTTGGTTCCTGATGCAGCGACCCTCAAGCCACCTCTTGCCTTTTCGTGCACCAAGTCTCCTTTTTCAGAATAGGGATAAAAATGCTGCCATCAACCTGCCACATTAAGAGAACTGCCAAGACCAAAATCCTCCATGCAGGATGAAAGATCAGAGTACACAGTACAAAAAGTCCTCTTTCATGTAGAATATGATGTCTTTAGAAATAAAGTTTGGATGAATCAGAAATACATAACAAGTGCATTTTGTTCTTAAGGTGTTGGCAGGAAAATTGGCACATTTGTTTCTCGGAGCAAAGGCTGGTTCAAGACACCCGTGGCTTCTAAAGGTTTGAGTTGGTTGCTCAAGTTAGGGTTAGGGGTGACTGGGAGGCTGCCCTGTTTTCTAGGCTGGAGGTGGGGGAAGGCAGGGAGCACAAGGGGAGCAGTGGCACATCCCACAAATCAGTAGATTCCTGTGACCCCACTGGGTTGTAGGAAGGACTGATACAATCCACATAAAGGGCCCAGCATCATGCCTGGCACATGGTATGTAAGCCACCAATAATAGATGTTAGTCAATTATAATAGATACAATTGTTAACATATACATTGTTAACATGTATATATTTTGAGACCAACTGTGAACTCATAGCACCTCCTGTCTCTTGCAGGGAACACACATTCTTTGAGACTTTAATAGTCTTTAATTCCTTACTAAGTCTTAGGTGCTTCACGGCAAGATCTGCATTCCCCACAGCACCTGATGGTGTTCTCTAACCCTCCCTGCCCCTCTTCTAAGACAGCACTGGTCTTGCAATTAGTATTCATGTCAGCGTCTTGCCTTGCTGAACTCGGAGCTCCGCACTGGCTGAACTGAGCCTTGAAGCATGCTTAGCTTGGCCCCACTTCCAGGCCTCAGCAGTTGGTGATCTCTAGCTGGTACTTTCCACAGGCCAAGCAGCAGCTGTCACCTCTGCAGAGATGGTATTCCTGACCATTAAGTTATTGCCTCCACTCTTATGTTTCATCACATTTTAAAAATTTCACAGCACTACCAGTATTTGAAATAATCTTATTGCTTTATTCATTTTCTTCTCCACAATAATCTAAGCTCCATGAGAACAGAGGCCTTATTTGTCCCCTTCGTTGCTGTATTCCCCAGTTTCCTATAACCGTGTTTGGGATATAATAGGTGTTCCATAACTTTTAATGAATGCTCAATCAATTCTAAGTCAAATGACAGGAGGACGGTGCATTTGTATCTCTTCTCCAAGACTGAACAAAAGGTCGGTGTTGCTGAGACTACAAAAAAAAAAAAAAAAAACCTGTGGCTCCTGCTTCCCAACTGCTTGAGGAAGAAAGCACCCACCCTCAGAAAAAGACGAGGCAAACTCTGACCAGGCGCTAGATTGAGGCACAGTCAAAGGCAAGACGCAGCTGGTGGCTGGAACACAGCTTGAGTGCAGGGATCAGCGTGCTCACCCTCCTGTGTCAGCACCTAAGTCGGAGGGTGTAGAGGATGTCCTCTGCAATGACTGTTGAATCGCACCAAGCAGACAGCCCACCACAGAAGTGCAGGAGATTTAGCTGAGATACAGAGAATGTTTGTTTACCTCGCTGTCTTGATTAGCAAATATTCCTACTCAGTAAATTCTTCACTTATGTGTGTCAAGAGAATCTCTTAAGTGCAAACTATTTAAATATAAGGCATATACACGAAGAAGATAATGTTTTGGCTAAAATCCATGCATCTATTTATTTAACAAAAATCTGAGTATCTTCAAAGTTCCAAGCCATGTCCTTGGTGCTGGAAATGGAGATTAAACCCCTGGCCCTCAAGGAGCTCACAGTCTAGAGGGGAAAAGACATATACATAAATAAATATAACGCAGAGTATGCTGAGGGGACCATTATAGGAGGCTAAGAGCCAAGGAAGCTGATTCTATGCTTAATGTCCACAGCAAAGAGAGACCTGGCTAACGTGGATTTTTTGTGAAGAATAGATAAGGCAGTGGTTCTCAAAGTGTGACTGGCTAATTATCTTTGTCAGAATCATCTGGAGAACATATTAAAACAGAGATTCCCAGCCCTTCAGCAGGTTGGAGTTTGGGACCTGGGAGTCTACGATCTAAAGTGCTCTAGGTAATTCCATTGCAACTTAAAGTTTGAGAACCTGTGAGATAAGGCTGGAATAAAGAATGATCTGCACATTGGATATACTAATTTGTGGGTCTTTAGTGAGAGGTGAAGTAGGGAGTTGACATTTATTAAGCTCTACTACAATCTTTATATAAGTTAATGTAATTCTCAAAATGACCCCATGAGGTAGATACTATTATTCTCATTACACAGATGCAGAAACAGAGAGTTTAAATAATTTGTTCAACATTTAGAGCTAATGAATCCCAATACTGAACCAAGATTCACTTAACTCTAAAGCCTGTCCACGTTTATAACACCACACTATACCAAGGGACTGATTAATTTGAGGATTTTCTTGTCATTCTTTGCCAGATCTTGCTAGGTAAATATAAAGAACCAGATGGTACTTTGATCACATCCGATGTAACTGGCTACAGACAGACTCTTCTCTGGCAACCGGGGATTTAGGGCAAAGCTGGGAACATAAAATGAGCAGTCAGTTCTGACTTATTTCTTCATCATTTTCTCATCCTCTGGTAGAGATGTTATGAAAGGTACTAAGGCTAAAGACTAGGGCCATCTGGAGGGGAAAAGGAAACATATCTATGAAAATAATGCCACTGAACAGCAAACATTCTTGGGACTCAAAACATCCAGACTCGTTTCCCCCCCCAAAAAAGAAAAAAGAAATGTCAGGACAAGAGGCCTGAATCTGCATTAGGAAATAGCTCAACCTTTACAGAAATTGTGAAAGACCAGTAATTTTTCCAGGTTAAACAAACACTGTCTCTTTCTACAGACAGATTCAGAAGTACAACAAAAGCAACAGCTCAGAAAATAATGGGAAGTCCAATCCCATTTAAAGGACTTGGGGACAAGCTCAACCTATAAAAAGTCTCCAGTAATAAATGAAACACACATAAACTGCAAATCCTGGTTATATTCCCACATACCATGCTCAGCATTGTCCGCCAGATCACAGGCAGGAGCAGCCAAGTGGAACATGTTAGATGAAGAACAGGAAGGACGTTCTAATAAAGGTGGCTGACGACAGTGGTGGGGTAGGGGTGCTCTGAGGCCTCGTGTTCACTGCCGCCCTCCTCTATCACTGAGCTTGGAGCCGCAACAGGGGCACTGTAAGCCAAACCTGAGTTCCCAGTGCCGGAGAGCTTCTTTCTTTTTTCTGTTATTTTAAGCAACTGCTGAGTCCAGAGATGAGTTTTGATGAGATCAGCCCACAGTACAGACACAATGGACAGCACACAGCTTAGATTTCACTATTTAGTGTAACAAAGATTATAAGCCAGACTTTATTTTATTGCTACATTTTCCCACACACACAATAGGGTACATTTGTTTCCACCTACTTTTTCTATTAATATAATACTGGCATGGTTTAGAGTTGTTTAAAAAACAAAAAGCAAATCTGGATTGATCCTCTCTTTACAAAATAGTTGATTTATTTATACTGCACCAATTCAGCCCCTCCAAATACACAGTATCCAACAGGCAGAACAGTTAGAGAAGCAGGTGTCACAAATTATGGTTTAAAAATATGCAGGCAGCAGGCACTGTACCTGTGCGTTTACTATGCCTGAAATCTGCTGATACTCCAAACCAGCTACACTAACAGTAATTCTGGGAGCATCTAGATAGACTCTTAATCCTGATGGCAATATGTGGTTGTTCGAGAGTCTAACTGGGTTATGCCTTTGGCTAGCCAAGTGGGAAGAGTATGCAAAGACATGTCTAACTACAGCAGGTCTTCAAGCTTATTATCCTGTCACAGTTTATAAAGGTGAGGAACTAATTATTAGGAGCTGTGCAGTCAAAATGGCCAGAGAACAAATATACTCCTACAGTGCATATAATTAAGTCAACCATCTTGTGGATCCCTGATTGTCTCTGGATGTGACCTCAAACACTTGAAAAGGAAGCTTCAGGTATGCTGGGAGACAGTTATCAGAATGTTTGGGTATCTTTGTTCCTGAATATCAAGTAACAGGGCTCACCTCCACGTTACTTCTTGCAATAAGCACACAGGGTGACTCCGTAGAGACAGCTCATTATAGATTCCGAGCCTCCAAGAGTTCAAGGGGTGGGTAGGCTCAGTGCTATCCCGGGCTGAGCAGAAAACTCTGTAAGCCAACCTGACACCCCTAAGTCTTATTCTGGTTCTGAGAACATTTCAGTCCAGCTCCAAGTCCGCTTTGCTCCAACTCAGCGATGACAGACATATACTTGAACTCATTTGGTCTGAAGTTGAAGGTCTCCACTAACCTGTAGGTCTCTTTTCGATCAGTGGCATAGAAGAGCTGCACTTGGTTGGCCATGCACTGTGCCTCAGCAACATTCTGAAAGGTAGAAAGAACAGTGAGGTCCCTTCCAGCCCAGGGCCACACAGCTCTGTGTCTAAGGCCTGTGGCAGGTGAGGCCCTCGCCCAGGAGTCACTGCTTCCAGAAAGCTTCCTGACTCCCTGACATCCCAAGTCTTGGTGAGGTGCTCCTTTTCTGTGTACTCAAATTAGTCAACTCTTCCTCTAGCATTGTATGTATCATACTATATTTTATCTGTCCTTTGTTTCCTTTTTCTTTTTTGTCTGTCTACCCTTATGTGAATTCCTCACAGTATGAGCCTGTTTTACATCCCTGCATATAGTGAAATCTGGTGAATATTTGCTGATAAATTAATGCAGATGTTAAAACTTCCCTCTTAAAAAAAAATTCCATCTTCATTCAGTTCCTTAGTAACTGTTTAGTATATCTCAAGGGGGAAAAAAAGAGCAACAGTTAATCAGCTCTCCAGCTCTAAGAACTAAGTTTGTGAGTTGGTACTAAGGCTTTGACTAACTAGACATACTCTTGAATAAAACCTATTCCTCATACCACCTCAGTTAAAAAAGTGGTGCCAAAGCCAGCTGAAGTTTAACAAATTGTCCACAAAGTCTGTGACATCCTTTTCTTTCTCTTGGGCCACACAACTTGTGGGAATGAATCCAAGCCATCAGCAGTGAAAGCATGGAGTCCTAACCACTGGACCACCAAGGAACTCCCCAGGACACTTTTTCTTCCCTGTGACAGAGCCTTGTTTCTCTTTCCTTGAGTGATGGTTATACTTAGTGACTTGCTTTCTAACAAATGGACTGAAGTGGAATGATGAAAAATGATTTCTGGTATTCAGTCACAGAAGATATCATGGTTTCTGTCTTGCTATCTCAAATCACTTGCTTTGGAGAAAATCAGTTTCCATGTCATGAGGACATTCAAGTAGCCTATGGAGAAGCCGATGCGGCAAGGAAGTGAGGTCTTCTGCCAAGTGCCATGCAAGTGTGGTCAGAGGTGAATCGTCAAGCCCAATCAGCCTTCAAATGACAGTAGCCCTTTCCAATATCTTGACAGAAACTTCATGAGACTCTGAGCCAGAACCACTCAGCTATGCTGCTCCTGAACTCCTGACACAAAGAGACTGTGAGGTAATAAATATTTATTGTTTTATGTCACACAGTTTTGGAGTAGTAATTTCTATGCAGTCATTTCTAACTGATCCACAGGAAGGCCCCAGGAAAGAGAAGAGGCCACCTTCTCTAAAGCTCAGGAGCAGGAAAATGGTGACCTGACCACTCTGTAACAGAAGTGGGATCAAGATACAGGCTAGACTCTTGAAATCTTACAAAAGAATTACCTCAAAAACTCTTACTTTGCTTCCTATACATTCTCTAGTGCTAGCTGATCAGAGGCATTTATTCATCATTATAATGTTCACACATCCAACCCCAAATGATAATGGAAAATTCCTACTAAAACTGTCAAAAGTGTGCTATGTCTAGCTACAGAGTGATGAAAATGGGTTTATAAATACCACAGGCTGCTTCACCTCCATTCCCTCCCATGGGTTGCAGGTCATTTCTCATAAGCAGGCACTGATCTCTGAGACTGGATCTTCAATCAAAAGCCATTTTCCAAATTGCTGGCTATTTCAAATTAATAGAATTTTAGACCAGGAAGGGGCCTGAGAGATCATCCAGGCCTCATTTAATGGACCAGGAAACCAAAGCAGATGAGGGTTAAGGATGGACTCGAGGTCATGTGGCACGCAAGTGGCAGAGCAAGGACTAGATCTCTGGACTCCCAGGCTGGTACTCCCTCCACGTCACCCTGATACTATTTCCGGTGGGGCACAATAATTAAGGCTGATAACTCTACTTCATCATTTTTACCTTTTAAATTCAAACATGTCTCAAGGACAAACGATTTTTTAAGCAAGTGCATAATCTGAGTCAGATGTCACCACTCTCTAAGGCTCTGAACTGCAGGGACTGTGACAGTTAACTTTTACTTGAGGCTTAGGATGGTGGAGGTAAGGGTAATTTCAGTTGTGTTCATTCTAGAACAGTGCTGTTCAAGCTGCAGAGTCCTAGGGCCTCTGTGGAGGTACCTCAGTCCCTTCACCTCTCTTTTGGTTGCTGTATCCTGGGGTTTTACATAATAAGATTTTGTGTGGATAAAGGACTCTGACCACTTGTTTGAAGACCACTAGAATGATGGGAAGAGAGTTAAGACATGGAGAAATGTCTCTCATGGAGGATTACGGAAAGCTCTCCTGCATCCCAGCCACTGCCGACTCATTCGCCCCTTGTCTTTTGTTCCCTTAATTCTCGACATGAAACAGTAGTCTCTTCCCCTTCCAAGACCCAAGAAGATAAACATATTAATTTCCTATGCTGCTCAACAAAGAGGTATATTAACAGACCTGATTCCTTCCTCTTTCAATCTTAATGGCTACAAAGTACCAAGCCTTGCCCAGTTTATTCCGTATACGTTTCTGAGGTCATTCTCTCTCCTCCTTCCCTACTCTGCTCTGGGTAAGGTCTTTACCACCTCTTGCCCAGACTACTGCAACTGCATTTGAAGTGATCACACTGACCAGGCTAGAACTAAAAAATGTTTAGAAAGCAAATACTTAAGGTTAATGGTCTAAAAATCCAACTCTCTATGGGTCAACTCATCTTTCTGTACTCACAGGATAAAGTCAATCTTCTGAACATAATCCACCAAATTCCCTTTTTTAATATATCAGTGACAGCAAACTGTAATATCCCAAGTCATTTTGTGCTTCCTAGCTTTTCCGTATTCCATTCCCACTGTCTGGAACATTCCCCTCCCCCTTTGCCCTCCCCACTTTATACTGCTGCTGCTGCTAAGTCACTTCAGTCGCGTCCGACTCTGTGTGACCCCATAGACGGCAGCCCACCAGGCTCCGCCGTCCCTAGGATTCTCCAGCCAAGAACACTGGAGTGGGTTGCCATTTCCTTCTCCAATGCATGAAAGTGAAAAGTGAAAGGGAAGCCGCTCAGTCGTGTCCGACTCTTAGCGACCCCATGGACTGCAGCCTACCAGGCTCCTCCGTCCATGGGATTTTCCAGGCAAGAGTACTGGAGTGGGGTGCTGTTGCCTTCTCCTGCTAATCTTTGAGGTTCAGTTCAGGTGTCATTTCTTCCTTCTTCTGGGTCAGGAACACTTCCCCTGACCCCTCCAGAGCTGTGCATGTCTTTATCCTAGCACTTACTACATTCCAATAAAATCATCTGCTGACACATATGTGGAACCAAATAAGGTTTTTAAATACTATACTAAATTTTCATCATTAAAATTCATCAGTTTAGAGGAAACCTATAGGTTCCATGTATTTCTATCTATTTGCTTTACTGTATTTGCAAACACAATGCCTAAATTATAAATGTATGCATGAGTATGCAGGGGATCATATATTTATATTACATTTCTAGGTTTCCCATCTCTGAATCATGTATCTCTACACTAAATTTTAACATGTCTAATTCTGTACTACACTGGAAACTCACAGGTTGATTTATACAAGGCAAAATGTTGTCTAGTATGCTGTTGAATGTTATAAGACTAGGAAGCAAATTTTAATAATTATGGGAACCATGTTTGAGACCACTAGAGGTGATATAAATGCTAAAGCAAAAACAGTCTCTCCTCTGACCTCTAGAGTCCACATCTAATATGGTTAGATGCTATGCTTTGTTGAAGATCAGAAAATACAAAACCATCTCTGTGTCACTCACTCCTGTCTGTGGTCAAGTTTTACATTTTATCATTATTGGTAACTACATCCCCTCCAAGTCTCAATTTCAAAATTCACACTTCATCTACTATTTCCTATATTTAACACTCACTCCCAACTTCAAAAATCCTTCAACTACACAACACTGTAAAATAACTAAACTTCAATAAATTAAAAAAAGAGAACAGATTACAACTAAATACAGCAATAAAAATTTCGCAAGTAAAAAAAACAACAAAACACCTTTTACCTCAAGCAGGACTCACGGTTCTTACTGTCTCTTCATCTTTCTTATGTTTCCACTTTTCTCTTTACCCAACTTGCACTCCATTGTCAATAATTACAGTCATTTCTTTGCATTCACTTTTAACTTCCCTGTCCCTGTCTTACTTCATTACATCATTTGGCTAAACCATAACCCTAGGTAAATCCAACTCTCAGTCCTTTATCTCTGTGCTTGTCATTCCCCACAGACATTCTCTCTTCCTTTTTCCTAGATCACACGTCGGCAAATACTTTCTGGAAAGGGAGAGACCATTAATATTTTAGGTTTTACGGCCCTACAGTCTCTTGTTGCAGCTAACTCAACTCTCTGTTGTAGATGTAAAACAGCCATAGATAACATGTAAAGATAAGCATGGCTGTGTTCCAATAAAATTTTATTTATACATTTTGAAATTTGAACTTCAAGATAATAGAACATATTCTCACTTCATGTTCTAGACAAAAATTTCACACTTCCTCTTTTCTATTCAAATGTCCAACATCTATTTTTCCATCCCCACTCTCAGCTAATAATTTTTCTTTTCACTAAGCAATCTGGAGAGAACATCTTACAAGCTATCATTACCCTCTATCCACTTAACTGAATGCGTCCTTATATCCTGGCTTCTCTCTTGCTACATTTCTGGCAAAGATTAACCCCTCATTCCCAAGATTTACCCATTCAAAACACCACTTAAACAACACTCCTTCTCCTGTATTTTCAGTATTTTCCTCTTTACCCGACCTTTCCATCAGCATATACATATAAGGCTCTCATTTAAAACAAAACAAAAAACCCACTCTCATCCCCACTTCTTATACTCCATTCTTTCCTTTTCTTCTCAGAAATACTCCTTCAAAGACAAATTTATGCTTACTTTTTCTAATTTCTCTTTCCAACCTTTCCTAAATGTACTCCAAATACGCTGTCGTCCTATCCCTCCTTTGAAACTGCCCCCACAGAGGTCCCCAGTGACTTCTAGTGAATTCTCAGTCCTCATCTCACTTGCCCTCCCAGTGTGGGAGCTGCTGGCTCAGCACCCTATTCCCTGAAACACTGTTTCTTGGCCTCCAGGGGATTCTACCATCTTAGTTTTTCTCCTACCTCACTGTCTCTTTCTTTTTCATCTTCTTTGCTGACGCCTTCTCATTGCTCCAGGGCTCGGTTCTTAGACCTCTTCTCTTTACCACCTTCATTAACTTCCTTGGTGATTTCAGTCTCACGGCTGTAAATAACAACCTGTATGCTGACAACTCCCATCTTCATCTCTCCAGTTTGGACCTCTCCTCTGCACTTCAGACTCATATGCCTAACTGCCTGTTACTTGGATTATCTAATAGGCACCTCAAACTTGATGCGTCCAAAATTCAGTTCCTCATCTTCCTCCCAAACCTGCTCTGCCCACAGTCTTGTCTGTCTCATTAATGGCAACTCCATTCTTCTGGATAGGATTTTGGGTGACTTCCAGTTGAGTGTGATGAGTAGAAGGAAGAATGGGAGAAATGAGACTGATAATAGACAGGACTAACAGACAGTGAAGGAGACTCTCAATTACGCCCTAGACTTGGGGCTATTACTATGCGATACTAGCTGCGTACCATCACTTTTCCCTTCCTTGTATGCAGCTGGTAAAAGAGGGATAGAAAAGGAAAAATCAGTGGGTGTTATAATAAAGAACCTCAGGAAAAAAAAGGCACTAAAGGGCCCACTATCTTGAGGACATCCTGAACTTAAACACTGCTGGATAAATGAGACTGAAATGAGCAAGGACTAGACAAACAGGCTGAACAGCAATCATAAAACTGCTCCTGGTCCTGGATATACAGAGAACAAACACAACAGACATCATTACCTATAGGCACATGGTCAATGCTCTATCCCAGGAAATGGGAAAAGAGGAAGGAAAAACTCTATGTATGATGAAAGCTGTACATGTGAACAGTGTGAAGAAATAATAATTAAGAACTATTTTAAACTTTGAACTCTTTTGTACACTTAAGAAGCCATTTACTTGTCCGGAGCCTCTTACCTGAAACCCCCTGGGCCAGATGTGTTTTAGAGTTAGAATTATTGGATTTTTAGAAAGATAACAAATGCAGATACCATATAACTATATTATGTAACACTCATAATCCATTAATATTTCCCTTGTAAAATGCATGAATATTCCACACTGAGTAGGACTAATAAGGACTATCAGTGGCCTCACATCAAAGTGAAGTTACAGTGAAGATACAGCTATCAGGTAAGTTCAAATCAGATAAGGTTTGATGACCAAAGGAGTTATGAAAAAATTTTGTGGTCAGAGCTTTTGGACTTTCAAATTGTGAATAAATGAATGAGAATTTGTACTAACTCCAATTCGGAAGAGCTTAAGCAAGACAAAATTACTGTCAATTTAAGTAAGAAACAAGTATGTTTCTTATGTTTGTCTTTGATTTTTACTTCTCATGAGGTTTGGCAGGGGAAAATCTTCAGGGCCACCAGATACATGCAAAAAGGTAAAAGTTGATTCTTACCAGAAATGTGGAATCCATTTCTGCTGTCATCAGCACTATGCCCTTTTCTTCCTTAAGTTCAGGGTAGTGATATAAAATCAGCTGGCTGGCCGCAGCTTCCCCTCGGGTCTGCAAGGAGGAACGCTTATCAAGACTCAATAAGGTACCACCACAACAAAACTGCAATTTCACAGCAATAGACAGTCTGGAGGAAATTCTGGCTCTTAACAGTCCCTCGGGTGGCTAGTGNAGATACATGCAAAAAGGTAAAAGTTGATTCTTACCAGAAATGTGGAATCCATTTCTGCTGTCATCAGCACTATGCCCTTTTCTTCCTTAAGTTCAGGGTAGTGATATAAAATCAGCTGGCTGGCCGCAGCTTCCCCTCGGGTCTGCAAGGAGGAACGCTTATCAAAACTCAATAAGGTACCACCACAACAAAACTGCAATTTCACAGCAATAGACAGTCTGGAGGAAATTCTGGCTCTTAACAGTCCCTCGGGTGGCTAGTGAGTTGGAGGATTGGTACTTGGGGATGGTCAGGTTTGCCAAGTCACAGCAAAACTGACAGTTTGCACAGTGTTATTTGTGTCTTCAATTGAAAAATGTTTGGCTTTTTTCCCAGAAAATGTTTACAGTAGGCAGTGAATCCTTCATCATGGCCATATATTTAAAAACAAAACGACATGAGCAGCTACCAAATCAAGTTCTAAAGAAAGCAATATGCCTGTGTAATTGCCACTTTTATGGACTAGTGCATTTCACAGTTGAAATCTACTCCCCTTGGCTGGCTCTGAAGACTGAGCTCTTTTAAGCTGTAGCAAACAGCTGGAGAGTTTGCACATGGGCCAGATTTGCAATGTGCAGTTTTAAAATATAATCTGGGTGGGAGAAAGGGGGGAAAAGAAGAATTGGAACATCACAATTTCATGAAGGATGGACAGGGCAGTGGTTACCAGACCTCAGTTCAGACTAGGAAGAGAGGCTGGCTGGGTTCCAAGCCTAAGCCCTCATACAGGGCAGGAGGAAACAACCATACATCCAGAAGATCTCTGGGTTTCAACTTTAAGATTTCAGAAAAAGTCCTTTTAATGATCAATACCTAATTACTGCTAGGGCTCTCCCAGTAATAGTGTAGCCTCTCAATTCTCCCGAACGTATTTCTATGGATACACTATCATTTTGATCATAATTATGTTTCTGGATCTTTTTCCTATACCTGTATATGAGCTTCAGGCAGTCTTAGCATAGTTTCCAACACAACAGCCTAATGGTTAAGTTCACAGACTCTGGAGTCAATAACACGAAGTCAAGCAAACCTAGCTCTACGACTTATTAGCAGTGTGAACTAACTTCTCTAAGCTTGCTATTTTTTTTCTTTTCTTTCTTTTTTTTAAAAAATAAACATGATACAATTTTTGGATATAATCACAATGGATAAAGTCGTAAGAAAATTCTCATTCTGTTGTGTGCTCCCTTCATCCAAACTGCAAAGCTGTTATAATCCGTTCCCAGATCTGGTCTACAAATAAAGACTGACAATCCTAGTGATTATCTCATTTAAAACACTTTTATTTTAAAAGCTTCAAATGCTTTGGATCAAACTTCTTAATCTAGTATTTGGGAATAAAATGAAGAAAAAGGGAGGAAGGACGGAAGCAAACAAAATAACATTTATGGAATGAAAAATATGCATCTAGCACTTTAGACAGTGCTGATCTGGTTAATAAAACACATGTTAAGACACAGAACCTACCTTAAGGTTATAACTCATAGGTATTGGGTGGGGCCTAAAAAGCTAGCCCAACGAAGTATGACAATTCATCGGTGCTAAAGCAAATGCTGCTGGCTGTTAGTATATATTCTGCATCTTAAAGTCTTAGCAAGGGCTCGTAGTCCCACAGAGGGGCTTCTTTCACCAAAGAGATGAACACAGGACACCTACCTGAATATTTATAAGTGCAGTGAAGTGGAGTTCAGTACCTGTCCATTGCCCGACAAAAAACTCATAACCTTCCCTTCTTGGTAGTGCACAGAGAAACTGTGGGAAATGAATACACAAGGAGACAGGTGGATAAATAAAACCGCTTGCTCTATGTCCAACCACCTGTGTCATTCACTCCATTTCTCAACATTTGGTTTTTAAAACTTCTGTTGTATTTTGAAATTCATATGTGATAATATAACACTCTTACACTTCCCAGCCCACCTAAGAAAGAATTAGAGATTCACTGAAGCTGTCTATGTAAACCCATTCTAATTCCATTTTACAATGACAGCTAACCCATATTTGCTAACCTGTCATTCCCTTCCAGGTTTTTATACTTTTAGTCTGTAAGTATACATCCATAAACAAGAAACAGTACTGTTTGCATGTTTAAAAACTTAAATCTTACCAAACTATACGTATAATTTTGTACTTGATTTTTTCACATATCATACTTCTGAGATTTACTGATGTTGATAAATATTATTAATTCATTATTTTTACTGTTATATGGAAATTGACAATAGATATTTACCACAATTTTACTCATCCTTCTTTTGATGAACTTCTTGGTCCTTTTCAATTTCTAAACTTCCTCATGTTGCTGAATTAATTTTTGCTACAATTATAATCATCACTTCATATTCTACTATCTGAGGCTGATACTGAAGTATGGCTCTAATCACCGAGATGATTAATTTTATGCTCAAGATGAACTGGGGTGGAGTGGTACAGACTGATACCAGAACAAAACAAAGTATAATCCGCCAAATACGCATTAGTCATGGAATTGTCTCCTTACTGCCAACCACTAAGGCTCCGTTTTGTTATTACTAATATTAGATGAGATAACCGTAGTGCCTACCTGATGGAGAAAAAAATTTTTTAAAACTTTCTTGAGGTATATTTGAGGTATAAGTTGCATATATTTAAAGGGTACAATTAAAATAGTTTTGACATATGTATATTGTGAAACCACAGTCAACAGGATTACCACAATCAGCATAATGAAGGTATCTATCATGCCCCCAAATCCCTTTGTAATTCATCCCTCCCTCTCTCCAACTGTTCCTAAGCAATCACTGACTTGGTTTCTTTCACTACTGGTCAGGCTTTCCAGAATTTCACATAAATGGAACCACAGGATCTATACTTCTTTGTACACACAGTTTCTTTACTCTTTCACCTGTGATAGATTTGGATATCTTCGGCCTCTGTTATTATAAATAAAGCTGCCATGAACAGCTTATACATGTGTATAAGTCACTGAATGAATGTATGCTTTAGGTTCCTTTGGGAAAATATGTAGGAGTAGCATGGCTGGGTAGTATGGCAGGTCATGCTTAACTCACAAAGAAACTGCCAGACTGCTTTCTAAAGTGGTTGCACCATTTTACACTATTATCAGCAATATATTAGAGTTCTGGTTGTTTCATATCCTCACCAACACCTGGTATTGTCAGTCTTTTTAATTTTAGTCCTCTTAGTGGTATCTCACTGTGGTTTTTTAATTAATTGATTTATTTTTGGCTGTGCTGGGTCTTCCCTGCTGCATAGGCTTTCTCAAGTTGCAGGGAGTGGGGCTACTCTCCAGCTGTGATCTGCAGGCTTCTCCTGTTGCAGAGCATAGGCTCTAGGGCACACAGCTTTCAGCAGCTGTGGCAGGTGGGCTCAGCAGTTGTGGCTCCCAGGCTCCAGAGCACAGGCTCAGTAGCTGTGGCGTAGGGGTTTAGTTATCCCGTGGCCCAGGGGTCTTCCTGGACCAGGGATCAAACCTGCGTCCCCTGCACTGCAGGTGGGCTCTTCATCCCTGAGCCGCCAGGGAAGCCCTCACTGTGGCTTTAATCTGCATTCTATCTTAGGTACCTCACATAAGTGGAGTCATACAGTATTTGTCCTTTTGTGACCGGCTTATTTCACTTCATATTATGTCTTTAAGGTTCCTGAATGTTGTAGCATGTGTCAGAATTTCCTTCCTTTACAAGGCTGAATTATGTTCTGCTACATGTATATACCACATTTTATTTATCCATTCATCTATCAATGGACTCTTGGGTTACTTGTACCCTTTGGCTATTGTGACTAATATTCAAGCTAAGACTTTTTTCTAGATCTTGAGTTAATTTTTGTATACTGTGTGAGGTAAGGGTTCATTTTTTTTTTGCGTGTATGGATACTCAAATTGTTTTGTACAATTTGTTGGGCATGTGTTGAAAAGATTATTGTTTCCCCAATTACCTTGGCACTTTTGCTGAAAAACAACTGACCATGCATATATTGGTTTATTTCTGAATTGTCTACTCTGCTCCATGATCTATGTGTCTGTTTTTATGTTATTATTACACTATCTTCATTACTGCAGTTTTATGAAATCACAGTCTTGAAATCAGGTAATGTAAGTTCTCTAACTTTGCTTTTTTTCTTCAAAACTGTTTTGTTACTCTAGATCCTTTGGATATCCAAACAACTTTTTAAAATTGACTCGTAAATTGTGTGTGTGTGTGTGTATGTGTGAATTTCTTAAAAAAAAAAAAAGCTTATACAGATTTTGATTTGGATTCTATTTTATCTAGAGCTCAATTTGGAGAGAAATGCCAACAATACTGAGTCATCAGTATAACACAGTATAACTCTCCATTTACTTAGATGTTTTTTATTTTCTCTCAGCAAAGTTTAGAAGCATTTTTTGAGAATCTTAGAAATCAGTACAGACACCAAGTCAGCTGACCCACCTCACCTATTCCCTTTCTCTTGTCTCCTGGCAGCTCACTACTCCAGCAACAATTTCATAATTCCTTTCAGACATATATAATCAAAATAGCATGGCCAAAACTGAAAAGAAACTGCCAAGAGAAGAGAAACTTAGAGGAGGTTGAAAAGATTAAGGTCTCAGGTGTTGTTTCCAACATTCACTTATACTCTTTTTTTCCACTTATATTAATAGATTACGATCCATATCAGAAAGGGCTGAGATGTTTCAGAGAGCTAAACAGCCACAGACTTATTGAGCAAACCCACAAGGTTAGTTAGGGTTAAGGGTAAAACTCTCATTTATCAGTACAATCAACATGTAAGCACCTTTGTTAAATAACTATAAAATGCATGATAGCATGGAGCATGACGAGAATGGTTAGAAAACATCCTTGTCTGGCAGCACTGAGAAGCAATCCTCATATGGTCATCCGAAACTTACTGTTGGGCAGGATTGAGCCCGGTTCCAAATCAAATCAAACTTTTCTTTCTGTAGGGTTAGAAAAGAAAAAAATTCAAAGACAAGAAAATAAAAAAGGCCATAATCACATTTAAAGTCACCAAGACTGAACTCCAGAACTAAAATACAACTAAAACAATCTCAAGTTGCATCATTTACAAACCCCTCTTACAACAGAGAGGAAAAACCAGATGTACGCTTTCTTATTCAGTATCAGAATTATATGTGAGGAGTGGATACTCCAAATGCTCTAAACTCTTCAGGGGACTCTGCCAAGCGTCAGAGACAATAAGTCACCGAGTCTGTATGAGGGAGAGCTAAGAAGGCCTGCTCAAACAATGAGTCAGTATTAGAGATTTAAAATAACATGAAAAGCACAGATTTTTTTGGCTGTTGAACTCATGAAAGGAAAGGGTATATATGTAAAAGACGAAGAGAAAAAAAGATAGCAATACGCTCAACAACAACCAAATGGCCTGGCTTTATTTTTCCATCTGTACATTTTCCTCCTTAAACTTAACACGTGTAAGCTAGGTGCATATTTGTGTACTTGATACAAAGTTAATCTAAAGCTACTTCCTTTTCAGAGAACAATTAATGAACCAGCTGATAACCTAGAACATTAAATGCTTTCTTCTGGTAGAAGGCGGCAGGACACTAAACCAGAAGTCAGCAGCATTCCTTCCAAGTCACAGATCTTCCATGGTCAAGCAGTGGCCCGCGACTATCTCCAAGGCAGCAATTTTGAGGAGGGAGATGCCTCAAAAGCTTGGGAAGCTCCAAGTCAGCTCAGGGACAGGTCACTTATAGACAAGAAGGGAAGGAAGGTATGCTTGAGGACCTGTCCTAAACTCCAACAGCTTGAGTGGAACACACGAAAAAGAAATAAAAGACACTTGGAAATTGCTCAGCAACATCAACTTATACCATGCTCCCTTGTCAGAGAGTTGACTCAAAGAGACATTTCTAAACCAGAAAGAGGGAAAACAAGAGCCATAAATATACCATATGGAGCTCCCAATCTTTGGTGCTCAGGGCATAATAAAAACCCTCAGAGCTATAAATGTAGGTTCTCAAGAGGCAATAAACACAGGAACAGTAAAAGCAACTGCCTGCTAAGGTTAGAGCCCTGACCCTCGTGCTGTAACACTTTCATTTTCCCTTCCAAACTACTTACAGGAATAACTGCGTAGACTGTATCTTTCGCTGCAAAATACTGCTGCCAAATCTGTACAAAAAAGAGAGTGTCTGTGACCCGTCGGTCATCTTTTCAACCTGCACCAAGAAGCAGTGACAGCTTTCATTGCTCAGGGTAATATGTTATTTGATAACAGGGAAGAAAATCCAACGTAATATTTTATTACTTGTACATGATTACAAAAAAGATTTAATAGCATCTACGCTTCTACATGATTAAACTGTAACTCTTAGTAGCAAATTCCTGTCAGAGAAACAGATTCTATGACCTTGTTAATCACTTCTTCTAAGACATGCTTTGTGTATAACAGACACATTCTTTTTTCCATATTTTCTCTCCCCAAATCCACAATGCCCAGCCAACTGTGGGCCCTCTCAGAGAACCCAAAGTCTCAAGGTCAGGCAGATACGGGTGCAAATCCCAGCTCCTGTTATTTGTTGGCTATGCTACTTTGGGAAAACTATCGAAAATAACTAAATAACAACAATATAATCATTGATAAAATAGCAATAACATCAACCTCATGGGATTACTGTGAATTTGAAATAATTATTTGAAATAATAATTTCAATAGTATTATTGAAAAAATAATTTGAAACATTATTTGAAATAATGTTTGTACTTAGCACAACAGAATTACAATGCAAACCATAGCCAATGTGCTCTGAGGGCAACAAAGAGGCACTTAATCCGATTTAGGGTACAAGTACCAAAGGAAGGGACACTTGAACTATGTCCTGAAGAATGATCAGGAGTTAGCCAGATGAATGGGGAGTCTGGGAAGACAGACAGGTAGGAGAGATGGTAAGAGACATTCTAAGCAGAGAAGGACAAGCGTTAGCAAAGGCACAGAAGTTAGGGAAGGCATCAGAGCCAATGTGATACCTAAGTGAGCTGGTGCTAAAGAATGGGTCACCTCCCTTTAGAGCTGCGCTGCTTTGTCAACATCCCCAAAAACATGGGATGGGGGTAACTGAAGACACTAATCATAAAGTGAGATCTCACCATCACAAAGCACTAAAGGAGTATTACCTCCTAGGACCTGGGCAAATCACCTTATCAATGCAGCCTAAGATTGCTATGCTTTTCATTTTTTATGTCAAAATACTGCCTCCTCATTTTAAGGACAGTATGTCCTGCTTATTTTTATTTAATTTATATTAGTAGATAGTTTATGAATCGACACTGAATTTATGAGACTGATAGATATTTCCTAACATAGTTGACCTTGGCCACTCAAAATTATTTTAATGAACACAAATTTGTATCTAAAAATATGGGTTGGAATGATATTTGTCATGTAATGGTCAGGCCTCCTGGGCCTGGCTTCTCTCTCTCCTAAAGGACATACTCGGTGTCCACTTTCTATTGGCACTTCTTCCCAAAGACAGTTTGAAGTTTCCTGGAGACTTTGTATTAAGCATAAAATAGCAGAAGCTAGAACTCTGTGCTGTTCTCTTTTTATTTTCGTGTCTATCTTTTCACTAGGCTGAAATTCCTTGAGAGGAGGTGTCCCTCATTTATTTCTACATCTGGCACAGAGGCTGATATTTAATAAATGCTTGCTGAAATGAATGATATCGTACCCAAGGACACCTATAGCAACTGTACAACTTCTTGTAAGGGAATATGATGCAGACTCAAACAGACATGGGTTTGAATCCTAGTTCTATCACTAAGTAAGTTACTTTATCCCTTTAAGTTAATTTCCTCAGTTGTAAATTGGGAAAAATAGCACCTACTTTATTTTTTTAGTCTTTAAAAAAATTTTATGTTTTTTTTTTCTTTTCTTAGCTTCTTATTTATATCGGAGTATAGCTGATTAGCAATGCTGTGTTAGTTGCAGGTGTACAGCAAAGTGATTCAGTTACACATATACATATACTTATTCTTTTTCAAGTTATCTCCCCATTTAGGTTGTTACATAATATTGAGCAGAGTTCCCTGTAACAACACCTACTTTATAAGGGGGTTATGAGAATATAATGAAATAGTGCATATAAAGCACTAAGTACAGCACATGACACACAGTACACCACTTTTAGTATTGATTCTCTCAATCTACCTAAAATACAATTATGGAACCAAGACCATCCCCATGGAAAAGAAATGCAAAAAAGCAAAATGGCTGTCTGGGGAAGCCTTATAAATAGCTGTGCAAAGAAGAGAAGCGAAAAGCCAAGGAGAAAAGGAAAGATATAAGCACCTGAATGTAGAGTTCCAAAGACTCAGCAAGAAGAGATAAGAAAGACTTCTTCAGCGATCAATGCAAAGAAATAGAGGAAAACAACAGAATGGGAAAGACTAGAGATCTCTTCAAGAAAGTTAGATACCAAGGGAACATTTCATGCAAAGATGGGCTCGATAAAGGACAGAAATGGTATGGACCTAACAGAAGCAGAAGATATTAAGAAGAGATGGCAAGAATACACAGAAGAACTGTACAAAAAAGATCTTCATGACCCAAACAATCACGATGGTGTGATCACTCACATAGAGCCAGACATCTTGGAATGTGAAGTCAAGTGGGCCTTAGAAAGCCTCACTACGAACAAAGCTAGTGGAGGTGATGGGATTCCAGTGGAGCTCTTTCAAATCCTGGAAGATGATGCTGTGAAAGTGCTGCACTCAATATGCTAGCAAATTTGGAAAACTCAGCAGTGGCCACAGGACTGGAAAAGGTCAGTTTTCATTCTAATCCCAAAGAAAGGCAATGTCAAAGAATGCTCAAACTACCACACAATTGCACTCATCTCACACGCTAGTAAAGTAATGCTCAAAATTCTCCAAGCCAGGCTTCATGACTGCAGCCATGAAATTAAAAGACGCTTACTCCTTGGAAGAAAAGTTATGAGCAACCCAGATAGCATATTCAAAAGCAGAGACATTACTTTGCCAGCATAGGTCCGTCTAGTCAAGGCTATGGTTTTTCCAGTAGTCATGTATGGATGTGAGAGTTGGACTGTGAAGAAGGCTGAGCGCCGAAGAATTGATGCTTTTGAACTGTGGTGTTGGAGAAGACTCTTGAGAGTCCCTTGGACTGCAAGGAGATCCAACCAGTCCATTCTGAAGGAGATCAACCCTGGGATTTCTTTGGAAGGAATGATGCTAAAGCTGAAACTCCAGTACTTTGGCCACCTCATGAGAAGAGTTGACTCATTGGAAAAGACTCTGATGCTGGGAGGGATTGGGGGCCAGAGAAGAAGGGGACGACAGAGGATGAGATGGCTGGATGGCATCACTGACTCGATGGACACGAGTGTGAGTGAACTCTGGGAGTTGGTGATGGACAGGGAGGCCTGGCGTGCTGCGATTCATGGGGTCGCAAAGAGTCGGACACGACTGAGCAACTGAACTGAACTGAACTTATCAAAGTCAATCTGCTAGTAAGTGGCAGAGCCTGGACTTAAAACTGGCAGCCTGGTTCTAGAGGCTGTTCTTCAGCAATACACTATGAGCAGAACTTCAGGGGGATTGAATGAGAGAGGATATGACAGGGGTAGGGGAGGAAGAGAAATAAGAGCAGGGAAACCTATTCAGAAAGGTAATACAGTCACCTGGGGAGAGAGCAAGGATGGTTTTAAGTAAGATGCAGACAACAGGAATGAAAAAGAAAGGGGAAATATGAGTTGATTAGACATACAGGAGTGAGACCAAGTTTTCTTATGCACTATTTTTCATGTAATTCATCACTTTTGCTTTCAATGATTGCCTTTCATTTTGGGTAGGAAGAGGTATCAGGAAATGTATGTTCATCTCTACTTTCAGATTTGATTCACAAAGCACATATTTTCACAAAGTATGCCAATTCATTTTCATTCATTACCTGTTTTATTTCTTCTGCAGTTTTGTCTTTCACCATCTCAATGTTGAAGATTGAACTGAGAGTCTGAAAGGAAAAAAATAAAAGGCAATTAACACCTACAATTGAAAAAATAAAACAGTTTAACTCTATCTGTAAGCCTTATAGGAAGCATCATGTTAGGACAGTAAAGTAGATCTTCAGTAAGTACAGAATGAGTATTAAAAACCTACAAGCTCACAGAAGGCAGTCACCAGGGTCAGGCAGGTTTCACAGTTCAATTTTCAGGGAGTATATGCAGGGATTTCCCAAAGTTTCACACTCACTCATGAGCACTGCAGCTTGCAGTTGGTAAGAGGAAAGTTCAGTTGTTACCTTTAATTGAACTGCTATCCTATCAGAAATGGTTCCTTATTTGCAAGTTAAATGACAGAGTAAACATGTATTTATTTGATTTTTTAAAACTATTTTCTATAGACAGGAAAGGTATCACTACATTTCCTCTAGCACTCCAGGACTCACACTATGTAGTAGTCATAATAAAACCATAACAAAGTCATAACAAAAATTCATAAAAATATTTCTAATCTCCACAGTTAGAAAAGCACAAAAACACTGAACCCACAGTACATACGTTCAAATATGCAGTCTCTTGTTATATATAGATGTTCCACATGACTTCAGATTTGGCTATTTAATTAGAAACCTACCTTGTCCTTAGTGAATCCTCTGCTCACAGGCTGTTTCCCCAGTGTCTGAAATACAGGATGGGACAGGATATTACTCTAAAAGACCACCCTCTCTAGGTGAGCTGCCAATACCTCATTCAGTAATGTTGTACCTAAGAACTCACTTCTCTCCACTCTATATAGTAACTGTTCTAAGAGTTATTGTTTGTGAGACAACTTTTGACTGATTCTGAGATGCAGAGATGAAAAACCTCTTTGTTAGCAAACACCATCTACTGGTACTGAGAATCCATTCAATCCCTGAACGAGGGACTCCTTCCCAGAACAAGCCTGCTTAGGTTTCCTGTGCTCCACTTCCCAGTGAGCCACAGAGCTGAGAAATGGAATGACGCCTTTTCCAAGCTGCTTCTCATCTGTGACAGCACTTCTGAAGGCAGGCATCCTCAGCAGACTATCGAGTTTTCCAGTAATCCATATTATAATGTATTCCCACCCTCAAATCAGACTCCCCCTCACAAAAGGCCAAGAAAAACTGAAAGTGATTATTTTCTCTTCTAACTCACTCTCAGATAAAGGCCATGGCAGGAAATCCTATCTGGAGTTGTTTCCGATAGTAGGGATGGGTTATTCTGAGTCTTCCATTCAATTTCTCAGCTCATGACTATCTTTCAGAGAGCATAATCCACACCTGGGAATCTGAAACTGAAACATACTTTCTACATTAAACTGTGCTTTTCATTACTCTGTGCTTTAATGAATTAAAATCTTTCATAAATGTCTGTAGAAGCAGTACCTACAAACTAGACAAAAGCCTGGTATAGAAAAACCTACCAGATACACCCTATTGGCCAAAGTTTCAAGAGCAATTAAAGAAACATTTAAAGCATCTCTACTACAGATGCTTTGGAAATCTATGGGGACTTATTTTTATCACAATAATTGACTGGATGGTTACACCTGCATTTATCGGAGGGGCAGTAATGACAAACGAACTGCAATTTTGCAGGTGAGTTCTACATAATGAAGAATTTTTCTCCTCATCTAACTTTTCAATGTCTAGCCAGACCTAACTTTCTCCTTTTCTTCCTCCATCCATCCCTTCCTCTTCCTTTTTTTTAAACAGTTTTGATACTGAATTTTTCAGAAATGCAACTATATGTACCTTAAGAGAAGACTGTACCAATACTTTGTGGAATCTCATGAGAGTCACCGATAACAACACTGCTATTGTCTGGGAGTTTTTATAATTACCAACATAACACCTCGTACCAGTTGGCATTTGTTGTGTTAAGTATTCATGGCGATTTTACATAGAGGTAAAAGTACCTGATGACTGCATTAGGTCTCACAGCATAGTTGTACCTAAGAACTTACACACTATTACCTGTATTTTAAAATAAAAAGAAACTTTATTAAGGCATTGTATTTTTTTCCCCCTGACATTATATGGGTAGGTAGGTTCTATTGTCTACATTTCATTTTCAGGGTAGAAGAGACAGAATAGAATAATAAATTAAATATAATTTATTACAAAAAAGGGATGTTTGGTGTTATGTAGTAGGGAACCAAAGACTCAAAGAAAAGGCTTTAGAAATAGAGCCATTAGTTATTAATCTTCCTCTAGCAAGATAAGAAAGACAGTAAGTGAATATTTACTTAAGAATTGCCATAATTTAAATTAAATCTTTACTTATTCTGCTCTTGCCATCATAAAGGTGAATTTCTAAGTCTTATTTCAAAAGGGGTCAAAAAGCTTTCCCATATAATATTGAAAGTTTATAACACAGTAATATTTCCAATGGCTATTAACTTGTAATCTTGACACTATAAATGTTTTAGGAAATTACATTAGGCAAAATATTTGTAGTAGAGTTTGTTTGTTCATACAAAGTTGGAAACTAGATTGGTCATAAGAGGTTGAATTTGCTCAACCTTGTAATGATTAATTCATTAACTATTTAAAAGCAGAGACATTACTTTGCCGACTAAGGTCCATCTAGTCAAGGCTATGGTTTTTCCAGTAGTCATGTATGGATGTGAGAGTTGGACTGTGAAGAAGGCTGAGCGCCGAAGAATTGATGCTTTTGAACTGTGGTGTTGGAGAAGACTCTTGAGAGTCCCTTGGACTGCAAGGAGATCCAGTCAGGCCATTCTGAAGGAGATCAACCCTGGGATTTCTTTGGAAGGAATGATGCTAAAGCTGAAACTCCAGTACTTTGGCCATCTCATGCGAAGAGTTGACTCATTGGAAAAGACTCTGATGCTGGGAGGGATTGGGGGCAGGAGGAGAAGGGGACGACTGAGGATGAGATGGCTGGATGGCATCACTGATCTGATTCTAATTAACTCAACCAATCATGAAGACTGAATGAACTCTCCTAAAATTTGGGATACCAAGGCAAAAAAGGGTGCTTTACAGGTGGGGCTGGTGGTAAAGAATCCACCTGCCAATGTAGGAGACGCAAGAGTTACAAGGGTTCGAACTCTGGGTCAGGAAGATCCCTTGGAAGAGGAAATGGCAACCCACTCCAGTATTCTTGCCTGGAAAATTCCACGGACAGAGGAGCCTGGCAGGCTATAGTCTATGGGGCCTCAAAGAGTCATTCACAACTGAGCAAGTAAGGCAAAAAAGTTATTTTCCAAGTAAAAGAAACACCTATCCTTTTACAATGCAGACCCCCAATTTTCCATTGTAACTACCTTATTTCAGGCCCATGCAGCCCACATTTAGATATATTCTCCCTGGCTTTGGTCTCTCCCACTTGGATTTGTTCTGTGCACCATCCTAGATTAGTATTTTTCAAATTGTATGTTGTGAAATAAATTTAGTGGACTGTGGCCAAGGGTTCTTTAAAAGATGAAAATAATATTAAGAGTGCATTGCATGCAATAAAAGTAAGTACTGTTTTGTAAAAATTTTGTTTCAGTTATAATCATATACATATATGTGTAAAGAATTGCAATGTAAAATATATTTTTTACTGTGGGTCATGGTCAAAAAGCGTGGAAGCACTGCATTAGATTAATTTTCCTATACAAGTGTCCTTTAGTATCAGTCAGGGATTGGTTCCAGGACCCCTGAAGACACAAGAATGTGTAGGCGCTGACTTCTCTTGTATAAAATGGTATAGTATTTGCTTTTAAGCTATGCACATCTTCCCATACATTTAAAATAATCTCTAGATTACTTATAATACCTAGTACGATGTAAACTCTATATAAATAGTTATAAATACAATAAACACTAAGTAAATAGCTGCCTGCAAGTGGCAAACTGGAGTTCTGCTTTCTGGAACTTTCTAGAGTTCCCCACCCTACCCTTGAATATTTTCTATCCTCTGTTGGTTGAATCCACAGGTGTGAAATCTGTGGATGCAGAACCTGCAAATAGGTAGTGTTGCTTGTACACAGCTTTCAAGATGCTTTTCCCCAGCTCTGATTCTTGTTTAAGGATAATAAAAGCTAATATGCATTAAGCACCTTTTCCTCCCTAATTCCCACAGCTGCTGTCATGTGTATCTTGCCTTCACCACTTGACTATACCCCTTGGAAGCAGAGATTATCTTTTTCATCCCCTTATATCTCCACCATGACTCTAATACCTTGCCAAAAAGAGCAGAATACCATTTACAGATGGAGACTGAGCTGAGTAAAGACAGAGTGAGTTCAGTTTATCCAGGTGACCCCTCGATGAGTCCATTCCCAGGATAAGGGTCAGGCATGGTGGTGCAGAGTACTGGTGCGCCAACAGCACCCAAAGGGGCAGGTCTTACCTTCTGTTCCACACATCTGATAAAGTCACCTTGCTTGGAGTGTCCCACTGGCTGCTTCCTAAACTCATTGCGCTTCTCCAGTCTGGACTCAAAAGCAGCTGGGTCAGACCTGATCAAAGGTAAACAAAAAGTTAAACCACCTGGGCCTTTCTGGATTTTGAAATAACAAAACACCATGTTTCACTTTCAGAGATGGGGCACAGACATCATTTGTCTTAATTACAGACCTACAAATCAAGAAAGTGGACAAAGAAATCCATTTATTCAACTATTTTTAATCCTCATGGAGCCTGTGTAACATTTTTCTCCTGCAGGATATTCCCTAGGGTGCATAGGGCTTGGTCTCTCAGGTACTTGGAATTTGAATCCTCAAGATGGGAAAGGTTACTTCGTGGGCATCTTTCTCGGTCACCTCCTCAGACAGGAATCCCACTGTCAAGCTTTTACTAGAACACATCTTATCAAAGGTAAACAAAAAGTTAAACCACCTGGGCCTTTCTGGATTTTGAAATAACAAAACACCATGTTTCACTTTCAGAGATGGGGCACAGACATCATTTGTCTTAATTACAGACCTACAAATCAAGAAAGTGGACAAAGAAATCCATTTATTCAACTATTTTTAATCCTCATGGAGCCTGTGTAACATTTTTCTCCTGCAGGATATTCCCTAGGGTGCATAGGGCTTGGTCTCTCAGGTACTTGGAATTTGAATCCTCAAGATGGGAAAGGTTACTTCGTGGGCATCTTTCTCGGTCACCTCCTCAGACAGGAATCCCACTGTCAAGCTTTTACTAGAACACATCTAATTCTCAGCCATCTTCCTTCCCTCCCCAACTTGGGCAAATCTCCATTCAGAGCCCTGTGATCCAGAGGTTTCAGGCAGCCTATTTTACAGATTTAGCACCCGAGTTTCCCCTGATCCTCTCTCCAAAGAACATGTTGATGGAACATCAGAATTTGTCCTTTGTGTCAAAATGGAGCTGGTCTTCAGGACTGAAGTTCAGGTTGGGGCTGCCATTTGTTAAGAATACTCCAGGCTGTGTACGCTCTGGTGAAAATGTCAAACAGGGGCTCTAGCTCCTGGGCCATGAGGCCTATAGTGTCATGGGTTGGTCTGCAGGATCTAAAGACATCCCGGTCACTCCTGTGGTGGTCTTCTTCTTGGTCAAGACACTGCTGAGTGCTCCTTCTCCATACAACTCCTTTCTGGAGGTGACATCGAACACCACCGCCTTCACGGCCGTGTATTCTGGCAGATCTTCCTCCCCTCCAGGGAGGGCCAACTCCTCCTCGATGAAGAGTTGCATCTGGGGCCCCAGATGGTAGGGTGTGGCATCTGCCTGACCAGGATCTAAGTCAGTGTTGCCAGTGAGTGGATGGAAAGGATGAGGGGTGGCCTAGGCAGCAAAGCCCTGTCGTGTACTCCACCCTGGGCATCTTTAATGATGAAAACATTCCGAGTCTCCATCTACCCCTCTGTATCTTTCACCCTGCCAGGCACGAGAGAAAATATCTAGTTTTTTTATGAGTACATGAAAATTGCTCTGTCATCTCTTAAGTTTTTCTTCTCTAGGTTAAAATTCTTCGCTTTTTTCCAGCCCCTCTTCATATATGTGATTTGTAAATCTTTCCCTACTGTGGACCTGCTCTCTGGACATGCTCGTTTGTGCATGTCCTACCTATCTTGGGCCTAAAGCTAGATGAAATCCTGTAGCTCACCAGTGCAGTGTGATGCAAAAACCCAGGGGCTAGACTGGAGTGGGGTCAGCAGGGCACACAGGCTTGTCCTGCCCTTGGCTCACAATGAACTTGTGGCTGGTGCTCCAAGAACCTGGGTTTAGTGAGCGTGCTCCAGCGCTAGCCAATGAGGACTATAATTTCTTTTAAACTATCTCAGGAGAGACACTACCTGTTTGGTCCTGGGCCTCATAGCTATGCTCTATCTTGCTCGTTTCCTTAGTCTGGCACAGGTTCTACTGACTCTTTTTTTTTCGGTCCTGCTTTCATTTTATACCTCCCTTTCCCTCTACTTCATGTTTTCTTTTTCTTTTTGTAGGCACACAGGTTTCCCTCCCCTCTCACTCAACTTCTTTTAGGACTTATCCCTTCCTGTCTCCCTTTCACTCATTCAACAAACTTGACTTGTTGTCTCTTGCCTGTTGGTTAACTTCTGGGTTCTAGAGATACAGAAATACGTAAGAAAGAGTACCTACGTCAAGGAGTGTACTACCTAGCAGGACAGAAAGACAAGTAAATATGTACATTAGAGTGCTACAGGTATTATGAGGAAAATTTGCTCAAATATTCCCAAATGGTTGAGGTGGTTTTATGCCGCTGTACCTTTTTTTTATGCTGCTGCGCCCCTTACCTGGAACACCTGCTCCCAACACCAGTCCTTTATTCCTTTCTGCTAGGCCACAGAGCTCAAAGAAGTTTTGGCAAGAGATAAAGCTAGGAAGACTGGCAGGTACCAGAGCACGAAGGCCTTGTATGGAACACTAAGGATACAGACATTATCCCAAAGTCTGGGGTGCCTTGGAAAGCCACTCTTCAGGAGGTAACAGTAGGTGTAAATACTGACAAACAATTGAGTGAGGAAGGAAAGTAAAACCAGTCATTCATTTGTTCATGAATAAGAATGAACAGGAGCTGTTGAAGTGCTCGAGGGTGTATGTAGACCACACTTCTGAGATGCTTGTCTGTGAAAGCCATCAGTGAGAAAAGACTGAAGGGGAATGAAGCTCAAGAAGAGATTTTTAAAAAGACAAATACCTGAGTATATCTAAATGCTGTTGAAGGAAAGCAAAAATATTCATTTATCCTGTTATTCTTTCAAGGAAAGATCCTTATAGTAGTAGTGACATGGACTGGGGGTAGACGGGTCCAAGACTGGAAGAGGGGAAGACAGTCAGAGGATGACTGCAATACTCTAGGTGAAGACGATGCAGTACGTTAAGGCTGTGGAAGCAGAAATGATAGAATTCAGAGAAATTTAGGTTTTCCCTCCTAAGACAACTGCCTGCCCACCCTGCTGGGTTCTCTCCCAAGTCCCTTCAACTTCCACTTTTGATCTCCTTCAGCTCTTCCCAGTTGAACTCTTTGGCTCCACTAATGCCCCCTTATATCTACTTCTAATGTCCAGGACCTTCTCTCTAGAAGGTGGAGGGTAGTTTTAGGAACCTGGGATTCCAAGTCAGACAAATCCCAGCCAGCTGCGTGACCTCTGGCAGGCCTCTAACTCTCTGATCCTCAGCTCCTCAACCTAATGAGGGTCCAACTGAGAACCCACTGCCACACTATTACTTTTTGATGTCCTGCTCCCTTCCCAATCTCCTTTCCCTGTAGTTAGGGTCCTTAGCTAGAGGCCTGGAACCTGAGTTCTAGGTCAAGCTTCACCTGACTCAGTATCTGATCTTGAGCAAGTCAAGTCCCTTCTCTGCAGAGCTCTATTTTCCCATTTCGATAATGAGGACAGGTCTCCCGGACGTGCCTGCCCTAAAAAGGGCGGTCCTAAGAGTCGACCTTAGCGTTTTGAGAACTAAAGCAGGAAAAAAAAAAAAAAAAAGAGCTGGAGTAGAGACTCGCGGCTCTCACACTAGTTGTGTGATCTTAGAGTGGGGACAGAAACAGAGGTCCTCTGGCAGGGCTGCTGGAAGGACTGAGAGCGCCAGATACAGATACCAGAGGAGCGGGCCGCGCGCCGCCCCTCCTCCCGCCCGCCGCCGGCCGGGCCCGCACCTGCGCAACTGCTGGATCTTGTCGCGGTAGCGGTCGTAGAAGGGGTTGGCCTCGAGCTCGTCCCCGACCCCGCCGCCGTCGGCTCCCCCGGCGGACCGGCCCGAGTCGCGGCGCACCGGGAACACGCGCAGCTGCGCGGCTGACACGAGCCCCAGGCCCAGGGCGCGGCTGCGCACTGCGCATAGGCCGCGGTAGAGGCCGGCCACCTGCAAGACGGCCGGGCCCGCGCCACCGGCCGCCGCCACCACGGCAGCCATGGCCGTTCCCACCTCCTCCTCCTCCTCCTCCCCGGGCGCGTGGGGTTCGGCCCGCGGCCCGCGCGCCCGCTCCATCGCCCTCCGGGTCCGCCGCGCCCGCGCTTCGACAACGAGGTTCCGCGCTCCCAATGTTCCGGGCGCCGGGGAAAGGCCGGGTGGAGGGCAAGCGATTCGCGGCTCCTGCCTAGGTCCCCGCCCCCGCCTCGCGTATTCTGCGGCTCTAGCGTCCCCGCCCGTCTTCTCCCGGAGCCCGCGACCAGTAGCCCTTGCACGCCGTCTCCTTTTGAAAGCTGCTCAGACCTGCTGGTCCCCACTGTGCTTGCTGCCTTTTAAATTCTTGAGGCACGTGCTGGAGTCGTCGTCCTTCAGCATCGAAGGCCCTTTCATCAGCTGTTAATCACGGCAGCAGCGTCTCTTCACTGAGCGATTCTATTTGCAGGACGCTATCTGATTCATAGCACGTGAGGCAGGTTTCATGAAGCTGAGAATCATTAAGAGATTTGCCCCAAAGCTGATTTTTTTCAAGATGCCAGCTGTTTCTGAGGTCTTGTCTTCTTCTGCTTCCTGACACCTACCTTGAACTCCAGCCAAACTGAACTACTCTTCTCCCCAGAGACACACCTGGGCTTGTCCTTAACAAGTCCTTATACGTGGAACGCTGTCTCTCCACGCAATGCCATCATCTTCTTCATCCCCTGGACCTGGACAGTGACATCAACACCTGTGTCTCACCTGGAGCAGGCCCCCTGTGATGGCACCAATCAGTCCTCAAGAAATTCCTCCCATCTCGGGCTTACCTGATAGAAGCCTCTCTTGAATGGTGGACCTCTCAGGGGCAGGGACAGCACTTTCACCTCTGCTCAGCCCAACCTGCATTTTTGGAGATGGGCCCCAGGCCCTGGCCTGTGCTGGGAGTAGTGTGGTGAACTCAGAGATCAGCAGTCCTTTTTAAGTGTGCCGGCCTGTACCTGCCTTAGCGTCCTTGCACTGGCTGCTCCCTTTGCAAGTGGCTGTCTTTTCATCATTTAGGGCTCAGTTCACAAGAGAGCACCTCAAAGGGACTTTTCTTGATGCACCCACATCACTTTATATTCTTTATTCCACTATCTTATTTTCAGAGTAGTTGACTGCCTGAAATTCTTAGGTGTTTGTTTACAGTAATTCATGGAACTTACATCCTAGTAGGGTGAGGCACAATATAAATAAATAAATAATGTTAGGTGATTTTCTTTATTCCACTATCTTATTTTCAGAGTAGTTGACTGCCTGATCTTCTTAGGTGTTTGTTTACAGTAATTCATGGAACTTACATCCTAGTAGGGTGAGGCACAATATAAATAAATAAATAATGTTAGGTGATAACACGTTATGCCACAAAAAAAAAAAAAAAAAATAGGCTAAGAGAGAGAGATAAAGGGACATGTGAGCAGAGACCTGAAGGAAGTGAGGCATGGTCTGTATGCATATCTGGGGGAAGAGCCTTCCAGATGGAACAGCAAGTGGAAAGGCCCTGATGCAGGAGCATGCTTGCCCTGCTTGTGGGACAGCAAGGAAGTGACTGTGCGAAGGAGGCATGGGGACAGGCAGTTTGATTTTTCAGGGCTTTGTAGGCTTTGGTTGAGGACTTTGGTTTTAAATCTGAGTGAGATGGGGAGTCACTATGGGTTCTGAGTATAGAAAGCGAATGTAGCTCAGTCGTTTCCAGTCTTTGCAACCCCATGGACTATACAGTCCATGGAATTCTCTAGGTCAGAATACTGGAGTGGGTAACCTTTCCCTTCTCCAGGGGATCTTCCCAACCCAGGGATGGAACCCAGGACTCCTGCATTGCAGGTGGATTCTTTACCAGCTGAGCCACAAAGGAAGCCCAAGAATACTGGGGTGGGTAGCTTATAAGCGCGACTTTTAAAAAGGATCATTCTGACTGCTGGTGGAATATAGGCCGTGGGGGACAAGGATGGAAGCTCTCCTAAGGGTGACTAATTTGTCCTAGTTTACCTGGCATTTCCCTGATTTTAGCATCAAAAGTCCTATGTCCTGGAAACTCCCTCAATCCCAGGCAATCAAGGATAGCTGGTCACACTATAGGGCGACCAGGTGAGAGAGGATGGTGCTTGCCCTAAAGTGATGGTGATGGCACAGTGGTCAGATTCTGGGCATGTCTTGAATGCAAAGCCTAAAGATTTTGCTACTGGAGTGAACGTGGGTGTGAGACAATGAAGAGCATCAAAGATGACTGTCAGGTTTTTGGCCTGAACAACTGGAAGAAGTTGCCATTTACACACAGGAGGAAGGCTGGCGTAGATACTGGAAGATGGGCCATCAGGAGTTTGGTTTTGGACAAGGTAGTTTGAGATAACTTAATAGACTGGCTAGGAGGGATGTCAGTCAGGCTTTTGAGTATATGAGTCTAAAATACTGAGAAGTGAGCTGGGCTGGAGGTATAACAGTGACAGTTGACAGTGTAGCTATGATATTTAAAGCCATGAGTCTGGGGGAGATCACTGAGGGAATGAATGTGGATACAGGGCTAAGGACTGAGTCCAAGGGCACCTGACATTTAGAGATCAGGGAAAAGAAGGGAAACTAGCAAAGGAGACTGAAAAGCAGAAGCCAGTAAGGAGAGCCCAGATTAAGTGGAACCAGGAGAGAAATCTATGCTCATTAACCCTAGGTGCCATGGTGAAGGCTTAAAGAGGGAAGTGATTAGATGGTGCCAAGAATCCAATCTAAGCTTAGTTGTGCAACCTACATGGAGGCTGACTTGGGCTTAGCTTTCTGAGCTGCCCGTATCCTCAGGAGGTGTGAGCAAGTCCCTGACCCAAGCAGTTCCTAGGGATTATTGGTGCATAGAGGAGATCTGCTCCTAGGACTCAAGCAGCTGCTGGGAGTTGGACTAGACAACTCTCAAAGTGCCTTCAAACTGGACGTGGTGAAATTCTGGGAGCTGATGGAAACAACTGTCTGTCACAGAGTATGGGGTGTTGAGCTGAGCCTTGAAGGATAAGCAGGTGTTTGAGGATGGGGTGAGGGGGGAAGTGGGGAGGGGCACTCCTAGGTGGAGCAGCAGTGTGAGCAAAGCTCCAGAGATGGGAATGGGCAGGGTCTGTTGAAGAGTCACCTGGTCAGAAGGGAAACGTGTATAAAGGATGGGGAGGAAGGTGAGGCTGGAAAGAGATGTAGGGACAGATTGTGGGAAGCTCCCATAGGGCCAGATGCCCCAGAAACACTTGCCAACACTTGGCTAAAGGAAGGTAATTAAACAAAAGAGATTGTAAGAGCCAAGGAAGGAGGTGTAACTCAGTCATAGAAGACCTGAGATCAGGGCTGCCCACTGCTCTGGGTGTACCCTGTCCCAGTCCCCATTCCGGACAAGTATTCATCAACTTTTCCTTAAAGCCTAGGGACACAACAAGCCGCTGAGGGACCTAGGGCCCTGTCCTGGAGGCTGCTCTGTGGGTCAGGGGTAAAGGACCCCTGATTCAGAGTGTGGGCCAGGCGCTGGTAGAAGCAGTAGAGGTGCACAATGTCCAGGAAACACCCCTGCTGGAGTCCCTTCCTTCGATTAGACTTTACAAATGCTGGTCCTGGATGCTCAGTGTCCGGAACTCAGTGACCCGCCTTTAAGGAACAATGGGGTCTGGGCATTCTGGGGCCTCCTATTGGCTAAACAGATGAGTAGGTGAGCTCCCTCTCCCCAGAGCCTCCAGTGAGGTACCAAGATTTGACTGTATGGATTCCCAAAGGGAGGACCTCAGCCTCCCTGGTGGTAAATGCGGTCCCTCCCCAAACCCCTGCCGCTTGCTTTGTGCCCTTAGGCTTGGGGGCACTCAGGGAAGACCTTTTGCCTGGATGGGAGTGATGACTGCCTCCATGGAAGAGTATTAGAGAGTTGGGACAGGGTTTACTCTAGAAAATCACAGATTTCTTGAGGGCAGAGGCCATGTATCTCTGCCCGCCCAGAGAGTATCCCAGGACCATCTCAACTGAATGATTAGGGTTTGGGGAAGTGGGATGGGATACGGGTGTCCCATCCACTGGTAAACTGCTAGTTTCTTGATGGTCTTTGCCTGCAGTGAGACTTCTTATTCTGATGTTTTAGATGGGCCAGGGTTGGGATCCAGGGGCTTGAGTAAGCCTGGGCAGTCATGTTTCTCTAGACCTTATTTTCCTTATCTGTGATGGGCTAAAGGTGGCCTCTTAAGCTCTCTGAAAATTCTGCTTTGACTGAATAAAAGAATGATGAGGCAAGTCAATGAGAAGAAAAGGAAGGAATTGAGAGAGTGGTTAAATGGAGGAGTTGTTGTTCAGTCATCTGACTTTGTGACCCCATGGATTGCAGCACAGCAGGCTTTCCTGTCCTTCACTGTCTCCCAGAGTTTGTGCAAACTCATGTCCATTGAGTCAATGATGCCATCCATCTCATCCTCAGTCATCCCCTTCTCCCGCCTTCAATCTTTCCCAGCATCAGAGTCTTTTCCAATGAGTGGTCTCTTTGCATTAAGTGGACAATGTATTGGAGCTTCAGCGTTACCATCAGCCCTTCCATTGAGTATTCAGAATTGCTTTCCTTTAGGATTGATTGGTTTGATAAGCGGAGGGGACGATTGGTGAAAGGGCTAAGGAGAGGAATGAGAAACAGCTGAGACTCCCCAAATTACACCTTTCAGCCAGCTTACTCTTTTTTCTTATTGCCTTTAGTGTGGGTGTCACTGTACTTTGGATTCCTGGGGCTGTGTTCTGTGGTAACTGGCAGCTGCATTCTCTTTCTGCACTGGAGGAAGAACGTGCGGCGGGAAGCGCGTGCCCAGGAGTGGGTGAAGGTGATGAGAGCAGCCACGTTCACCTACAGCCCGCTGTTGTACTGGATTAACAAGCGACAGCACTATGGCATGAACGCAGCCATCAATACCGGCCCTCCCCCTGCTGCCACCAAGACTGCGACTGAGGCCCAGAATTTGGATCGCCCCTGGGAGCTGGATGTCCCTGAGAGCAGGAGCTGTGCTGCTCAAGACAGCAGCCCCAAGGTGGAGGCCCCCGGCCCCCTGCATCCTGCAGTGCAGCCGGCACCACAGCAGCCCCTACCTTCTTCCCCAGTGCCGCGGCCCCAGGCCAGCTCCCCACTCCCAATTCCCATCTTTCAGGAGGTTCCCTTTGCCCTCTCCCTGTGTAACCTACCCCCGATGCTGAACCACTCGGTCTCCTACCCTTTGGCCACCTGTCCTCAAAGGAATGTCCACTTCAGTTCCCTCCCCACAATGGCCCAGGGGGACCACTGCTTGAATGCCAAGCCCTTTGCTTCAGAACTGTAGCCTCCTCTCACTGAGGCTGGGAGCTGGAGGTACCCTGGGCAGAACAGGAAATGGAGCTGACCTCAGGGAGATGGTATTGACACAAGGCCAGGGCCCATGTGGATGTCACCTAATGAAAGATTTAAAAAGTCCAAGGCTCCATGTGTCTCATTTGTTGTTAGGAGGGCAGTGTCTGATGGAGGGCATTTTGCAAACCAAGCTAAAGGTCAGTGTCTCACCAACACCAGTGGGAATGACTGTGGGGAGACACACTGAGCCAGTACTTGTGATGGGCTCAACATCCCTCTGTCTATTATTTCAGAATAAAAACATATGCCAGACCCTGGGTCAGGTGCCCAAAGGCACTGCTGTTCTGTGGGATACTGAGCAGAGCCACAGAGTGACAGTCACTGAGGATGCATGAGCAATGGTGATCTGTAGTGGCCAAAACAAGTCAGTGTGAAATCTATGAACCACACTGCACTGCTGCTTGAATTGCAGTTAACATCTATGATGTATTGTCTCTACATTATTTCTAATACAGGAACACTGTCAAACAGATATCACAATCTTTCTCTTACAGATAGAGAGTTTCCAAGGGCATTTCGCATAACATTAAAAAAATCTGTCCTTCACTGTCTCCCAGAGTTTGTGCAAACTCATGTCCATTGAGTCAATGATGCCATCCATCTCATCCTCAGTCGTCCCCTTCTCCCGCCTTCAATCTTTCCCAGCATCAGAGTCTTTTCCAATGAGTGGTCTCTTTGCATCAAGTGGACAATGTATTGGAGCTTCAGCGTTACCATCAGCCCTTCCATTGAGTATTCAGAATTGCTTTCCTTTAGGATTGATTGGTTTGATAAGCGGAGGGGACGATTGGTGAAAGGGCTAAGGAGAGGAATGAGAAACAGCTGAGACTCCCCAAATTACACCTTTCAGCCAGCTTACTCTTTTTTCTTATTGCCTTTAGTGTGGGTGTCACTGTACTTTGGATTCCTGGGGCTGTGTTCTGTGGTAACTGGCAGCTGCATTCTCTTTCTGCACTGGAGGAAGAACGTGCGGCGGGAAGCGCGTGCCCAGGAGTGGGTGAAGGTGATGAGAGCAGCCACGTTCACCTACAGCCCGCTGTTGTACTGGATTAACAAGCGACAGCACTATGGCATGAACGCAGCCATCAATACCGGCCCTCCCCCTGCTGCCACCAAGACTGCGACTGAGGCCCAGAATTTGGATCGCCCCTGGGAGCTGGATGTCCCTGAGAGCAGGAGCTGTGCTGCTCAAGACAGCAGCCCCAAGGTGGAGGCCCCCGGCCCCCTGCATCCTGCAGTGCAGCCGGCACCACAGCAGCCCCTACCTTCTTCCCCAGTGCCGCGGCCCCAGGCCAGCTCCCCACTCCCAATTCCCATCTTTCAGGAGGTTCCCTTTGCCCTCTCCCTGTGTAACCTACCCCCGATGCTGAACCACTCGGTCTCCTACCCTTTGGCCACCTGTCCTCAAAGGAATGTCCACTTCAGTTCCCTCCCCACAATGGCCCAGGGGGACCACTGCTTGAATGCCAAGCCCTTTGCTTCAGAACTGTAGCCTCCTCTCACTGAGGCTGGGAGCTGGAGGTACCCTGGGCAGAACAGGAAATGGAGCTGACCTCAGGGAGATGGTATTGACACAAGGCCAGGGCCCATGTGGATGTCACCTAATGAAAGATTTAAAAAGTCCAAGGCTCCATGTGTCTCATTTGTTGTTAGGAGGGCAGTGTCTGATGGAGGGCATTTTGCAAACCAAGCTAAAGGTCAGTGTCTCACCAACACCAGTGGGAATGACTGTGGGGAGACACACTGAGCCAGTACTTGTGATGGGCTCAACATCCCTCTGTCTATTATTTCAGAATAAAAACATATGCCAGACCCTGGGTCAGGTGCCCAAAGGCACTGCTGTTCTGTGGGATACTGAGCAGAGCCACAGAGTGACAGTCACTGAGGATGCATGAGCAATGGTGATCTGTAGTGGCCAAAACAAGTCAGTGTGAAATCTATGAACCACACTGCACTGCTGCTTGAATTGCAGTTAACATCTATGATGTATTGTCTCTACATTATTTCTAATACAGGAACACTGTCAAACAGATATCACAATCTTTCTCTTACAGATAGAGAGTTTCCAAGGGCATTTCGCATAACATTAAAAAAAATATTTATTTTGGCTGTGCTGGGTCTTGGTTGTGGCACACCGGATCTTTGAGGCATGTCAACTCTTAGTAGTGGCATGTGGTATCTAGTTCCCTGACTAGAGATTGAACCCATACCCTCTGCATTGGGAGCACAGAGTCTAAGCCATTGGACCACCAGGGAAGTCTATCATATCATATTGCAAAGTCTCGAATTTATGTCTGCCTGGCATCAAAGTTCCTGATCTTTCCACCATTCACCATGGTCTCCATTCCCTAATGTCTTTTTTGAAAGCTCCTGGACAATGATTTGTGTGTGTAGGGCATGATTAACTTGGTTTACAGATTGACTTGGCAGCGGGCTGGCCAGTGAACCTTCTGAAAGTACCCATTTAAAAAAAAATCTTAAAGGGATTCATGGCTCCTCCCAAAGTTAAGATCCAGTGCATGTGAATATTATTTTTTGCATCTTCTGGAAACTATTCTAAAAGGAGAGACAAAGATAATACTGGCTATTTGATCCCTGGCTATTTCTTAGTTCAAATCTAAGAAAACCTAGTTCTGCTCCAGGATATAAAATTTTCCTTCACTTTGGAAATGAGAAAATCCCCTTACCATATTTATGAGCTAGGCTTTATGTATGGTTTTTCCTGAAAGGCCTCCCAGATTGTGTGTGTGTGTAATCCCAGAATCTAGCAACTGTATAGAGCTAATTAAAAAATTTTTATGTGTGAAAAAAGCCCCAGCCTCCTCCTCTATGACCCTTATCTTGCAACGGATTTCAAGCCTTCTTCCTTCGTTTTTCCTGAAGACATGGAATATTTCCTGTAAACATGCTCCTATAGTGAACCTCAAAATAAAAAGCAGGTCTAAGTGGAACTTCCCTGGTTGATGCAGGGTCAGGGGCTTTACTCTTCCCTCACCCTGCCCACATCCCCACAGATGCCAAAACACCTTCATTTCTTCAGGCCAAATTGGGCAAATCTGCAGATTCTTCAGTGTTACTTTCTGTCCAGCATCTGTTAGGCTTTGCATTCAAAAGGAGGAAGGAGTCCATAAAAATAAGGATCAAAGTAGATTTTTTTTTCTTAGTAATGGGGGGAGGGGCACGTGAGCCTTTAATCATAGACACAGTGGAAGAAAAAAGCAATGTTTAATTTAGATAAATTAAAATGGTTTTATTACTGATATGAAATTAGCAAAGCCCAAATCAAGTGATGGAAATCTTGAATTCACTCCCTAAACAGAACCAAAACTGCTTAACATTACCAAAATAGCTCCACTAAAGCAGAGTAGGCTTACATTTCTTAATATGAGAAAACAACAAGGTAGGTTAGGTTCGTATAACAAACAATATGCTCTCTATAAAGTCTCAGGAATACCCAAATGTGTTCTGGTTTGGATATGAAAGAGAGGACCCACATCTAACTGGTGGTGTGTTGGTAAGCAAGCCAATGAGGTGTGTAGCAAACAAAAGCTGTCACTAAAAACAACTCAACAGCAGGCCATTATGAGTATGAGCCCATCTCAGTCAAAATCTTCAACTGTGACCGCCGAGACCAGAGCGGGAAGGGGGGCAGATGGGGCTCTGTCCAGCAACAAAGTGAGGGAATGCCGAAGGCAGGGAAAGCAGCTAGCAGCAGAGGGAGGGTGTCCACTCTTCAGCTGGGCTGTAACAGACACAACCCTAAAAGCCAGGCCTTTCTCTGCCTGTAAGACAACACTACTATTTAGGGATCTAAGCCAGTTTGTCTGTTCAAGTCTTCTCTTCCTTTAATGTATTCCCCTCGATTTATGGGGGGGAGTCTCTCTAGGTAAACGTTATACCAGATAGATGGCAAAAGAAAAACAGGACCAAGAAGTCATGCCTTGGGTAACTTAGGAAAGCAGTAGGAGCTGCCAGAATGAAGAGATAAAAAAGCATTTGAAATGAAAACCAAAACCAAAACTACTAATTCTACTCAGCCTTCCTCTCAGGATTGAGGTGTGGCAGGTTAGGCTTGATTTGGGTAAGTTAAGACAACTTTCAAATAAAAATTCTAAATTAATACTGAGCAATACTGATTCATATTGATGTATGGTAAAAAACACACACTATATTGTAAAGCAATTATCCTCCAATTAAAAATAAAAAAATAATGAACAAAATAGGCTTATGGGAATTCTTTTTTTAAGCCGACAAATATGCTTAACTTAGAACAAAGGAGTTCAAGATGTCCTAGTTCTGCCTGGGAGATATAGCCCTTTCCCAGGTGCTGTGACAAAGGTATTCACAGGTCTGAGTGTAGAGGAACACCTCTGCCAAATTTGGTAGGGGAGAAGATGGCACCATCCACCTCGAGGTGGGAAGAACAGAGGATAAACTAAAAGCACAGGTGATGCGAAAGAAAAGTACATACAAAGAGTAAAGGTGTCCTCAGAGTGCCTGCCTATGAATAAGAATTTGAAACTAAAAAGGACAAGCTACATTACCCTCAAGTATATTTCTTATAAATCAATTCTCAAAAAAATACCTTCCAGGTATGGACATACTATTTATGGTACAATATATACAAATATAGCAGTATAATTTATTGCTAGAATTTTATTTGGTTGTTACAAAATTTGCAAGGGTATATATATTTAAAAAAGGGGGGGTGGGCATGAAAGGCAGCCAGAAGAGTAAGTATGTTCAAGTTACCTAAAGTGCCAGACTAATTTTATACTATACTTAAACCTTTCCAAGAACATAAAATAGCACAGATAGGCAAAGGAATTAGAGAGAAGCATAAGCCATAATGAGGTAAGCAGACACATTCATGGGGAAAGACTTCATCCTGCCTTAACTCTAAATTTTAATATCTCTAGGGAAAAAGAAAGGTTAGCCAACACCAAGCTGAACATTGTATGAAGAAAAAAAACAGCCCTTAAACATTTAAAGGTGCTCAACGGTATCCATGGCTAACAGGGAAACTTGGACAAAGTGAAAATGGAAACAAACTCTACCAAAGAAGTCTAAAGGCTTCTCTAGTTTCTCCCTGACTTGGCCGACAGCACAGTTAAATTCTTCAGTTTCCCTTCTGTGTAGCCTGAGATTGCTTCTAAGATCAACACAGCACAAACACAGGAGACATGGAGAAACAATTCCTCCTAGTCCAGGGGCCTTTAGTACCAGGGCTACATAAGTATTTAGCAGGAGGATTATACTTGCTTGTATTAGATGTGAAAAAGCTTGCTGCCATCATGTGAAGCCCCTACTCCAGGCCTGCCTGCCATGCTCTCTGGACACAATCCTCTGGACAGAAAGCCTCTAGTTATTTCCGAGCTGCAGTTGTAAGGAAGTATAATATGATTTCAGGTGTTTCATTTTACAACCTGTTTGGCCTTAGTCAGCCCACAGAGGAACACATTAGGTTCTTGGTTAGCCCCCAGGTAAAAATCTCAAGAAGTTTCCTGGATCAGAATTAGAGCCAGCGCTTTCCTCTAGAGTTCCTGAGTAGCCAGGCTGAGACAGTGGCCAAGGGACTGTGGCCCTACCATTCAGAATGGAGACAGTATCAGAGGTGCAAGAGCTTAAAGGTAGACTTGAGTGGATGGGTGGGGGAAGATAATCTAGTTCACTCAGGGGGCAAAACTCAGTGGCTCCTACTGGATTAACTTTTTATGCATATAAACCCTGAAACGGGATTAAAATGAGAAAATCCCCAGCAAGACTTCTGGTTCACAGGATGGGAGGACAGAACAAATAGCCAGATCTTACCTTCCTGAGTCTAGAGGCAGCCCTGTCCCCAGTGTCCACTCCCTAAATCAATTCCCCCAGCACCAGGCCACACCCCATGGCAGCACCTAAAGATGTCTTAAGGAGACGGGGACAGAGCTTCAAGCTGCTACCAGGTAAGATTAGCAATTTTTAATAACAAGTCATTTGTTCACATCCTGTTTCAAACCATTTTTCCCACTTCTCACAAAATATGCACAACTCTTTCACTTTAAATATTTACAAACAGAAAAGGTCTATCTGTTAAAGGAAAGACATTTTCTGAGTCTGTATAAAGTGCAGCTAATTTAAGGCAAATTTATGTGAAATATAAAAGGTGGCTTAGTCTCTCTATATACACATTTTCCAGTTTTAAAACATAAGGTCTCCTCCCCTCAGAAAAAGGAAAGAGAAAAAAAGAGGGCTTGACTTTTTTTCTGGCAATTTTGAAATTAAGATCTTACTGGTTTCAGGAAATCATAGATTTCTGAATATCATAAGTAAAATGGTCTTTTTTAAAAAAATAACTTTTATATAGCTTTTTCAAACAAGTTAAAAGGTGACAATGTGTCTGCTACTGTAGTTTGGAGGACTGGAGGATTGATGGGTAGGTAAAAGGGTTGTTTGTGTTAGCTGAGCAGATAATAGGTAGTCCACAGCATACATCCACTTCTGAAATGAGCCTAATGAGGCTAGACACCTAAAGCCGCTCTCAGCTCCAGGAATGAGTATCTTCCATCTAAATCAGAATCAAACTCTCTTAAACGCTCTGGTTCTGGCCCAACAGACTCTAAGGTGTCCTCGATTTCCTGATAGGTCAGCTTCCCATCCACATCCTGGCCAGTCTTATGGAATAAGCCCCGAAGATCTGTTAAAAAGGAATCACAAAAACACGTATATACCTATATGCATAGCTAAATTTAGTTAACAGTTTAAAAAGTAGTCTCAACTGAATTTAAAGCACTAAAAGAAAAGCTACTTTGCAGACTTTGTTGCCCAAAGGTAAAGTTTAAGGTCTCACTAAATCTCAAAGAGGAATTCTTTTTGCTTTTTAAATTTATATGTATTTATTTTTGGCTGCGCTGGGTCTTTGTTGCCTTGTGCAGACTTTTCCACTTGCGGCAAGTGGAGGCTGCTCTTCGTTGGGGTGTGTGGGCTTTTCGTTGAGGGGGCTTCTCTTGTTGTGGAGCACAGGCTCCAGGTGAGCAGGCTTCAGTAGTTGCAGTAGCTGTGACACACCGGGATTAGTTGCTCCACGGCATGTAGAATCTTCCTGGACCAGGGATCAAACCTGTGCCCCAGCAATGCAGGTGGATTTCTATCTGCTGAGCCACCAGGGAAGTCCCTGAAAGACTAATTCTTGATCCTTTAAGGATGAGAGAATACTGTAGGGCACCATCCTTCCAAAATAGAAGCAGTGACAGATAATCACAGGAGAAGTGAATGGACTAGCTTTCTCTCTATTCAGGGCCCTTCTTTAAGATTTTCCAGATTTTATTCTTATGTTGAAGGGGTGGAAGGAACTGCAGAAGCCTAAAGAGCTAACTGATAGGAACTCTGATGGCCTATAAAACAGACTATGGCATACTGTCAATTCAATAGTTATTATATAATCCAGTAGTTCCATTCCTAGGGTATAAACTCAAGAGAAATAAAAACGTGTGTCTACACAAAAAGTTGTAAATGAGTGTTCACAGCTTCATTGTTCCTAATAGTCAAAATGTAGTATATCCATAGGATGGAATATTATTCAGTCAAAAAAGGAATGCAATATTATTGCACACCACAAAATAGATAAACCTTGAAAACATTGTGCTAAGTGAAAGAAGCATACTGAAAGAAAGAAGCAGACATAAGACCATGTATTACATGATTCCACTTACATGAAACACCCAGAACTGGCAAATCCAAAGAGAAACAGGGATTAGTGGTTGCCAGGGGTTGGGGGAAGGGGGATAATAGGATGTGACTCTTTTCTTTCTGAGACTGACCTTCCCCACTCTCCCACCCTGCCCAAGAGTGGGCCCTGTAATGAATACCTAGGAGGGCCACCTGTTTATATAATGTTTAACAAGGGCTTGACTGTGTCCTCACTGAATGACTTAGTATTAATGATTCAGTCTCTACAACAGACTTATGGACATGGGGGAGCGGGGAAAGAGAGGGTGGCAAATGGAGATAGCAGCATGGAAACATATAGATGGCCAGTGGGAATTTGCTGTATGACTCAGGAAACTCCAACCAGGGCTCTATGACAAGCTGGAGGGGTGGGAAGGGGTGAGAGGCAGAAGGGAGGTTCAAGAGGAAGGGGACATATGTATACCTATGGCTGAGTCATGTTGATATATGGCAGAAACCAACACAATAGTGTAAAGCAGTTATCCTTCAACTAAACATAAACAATAAAAAAAATAGATTCAGTCTCTAATACCAGAGGACAGTACTGTCAGGCAATTCTGTAGACAACCTTTTGTGTAAGTCCCTACTTTCAGTCCTAAGAGCCCCAGCAAAGCAGCTATATAAAGCTCTCTGAAAACCAGGAAAGCAATGAGACACTTGTTCCTAATTCCTGCCACCAAGTGGTCAACTGGAAAATGTTTTTTTTGTGTGTGTGCATGCGTGCGTGTGTGTACACATGGGGCATGAGTTTATAGAATGTGTTAGATACTCTACAAGAGTATTCTAATAAAAATCAGATTGTTGCCTGAGGTCACTTTAAAAATGTAGTCATTCAAAAGTGTGCACCACCTATATTAGGGATTAAAGTATAAATGTTAAGATGGCTATTTCTTAATCTGCTCTAACAGTCTTTCCTCCTTTTATTTCATCAATTCTTGATGTAAAAATGAAGAGCAGGAGGAGGCAACTTGTGTTGCCAACAAACACAACTTAACACGCTCCTGTCTCCCCAGAAAACAGAAAGAAAAAAAATGGGGATAGGGAAGAAAGTATTTAAATGGCAATACATATTTTTTAAAAAAATTTTTAATTGAATGATAATTGCTTTACAGAATTAGGTTGTTTCCTGTTAAATATCAACATGAATCAGCTGTAGGTATACATATGTCCCCTCCCTCTGAACCTCCCTCCCGCCTCTCACCTCTACCCACCCCTCTAGGTTGTCATAGAGCCCTGGTATGAGTTTCCTGAGTCATAGAGCAAATTCCCACTGGGTATCTATTTTACATATGGTAATGTAAGTTTCCATGTTACTTTCTCCATACATCTCACCCTCTCCTTCCTCCCCCTGCCATGTCCGTAAGTCTGTTCCCTGTGTCTGCTTCTCCATTGCTGCCCTGCAAATAAATTCATCAGTACCATCTATCTAGATTCCATATATATGTGTTAGTATACAATACTTATCTTTCTCTTTCTGACTTACTTCACTCTGTACAATAGGCTCTAGGTTCACCCACCTCATTAGAACTCAAATTAAATGGCAATGTAAATTTAAGTCTCCTATGCTTTAAGAATTAATTGTACCTATAGATAACTTATTCACTTAACAAAAATTCACATGTCCCAGGCACGAGGATAGGGGCTGGGAGTGAAGTTAAATGTTATAGCTCCCCAGGAAATTACAACAGTGTGACAGGTGCAAACATAAGATACTGTGAGTACACACACAAGAGGAGCCTAGTCCAGTCCTGGGAGGTAAGAAAATGTTTCCTGGTGGAAAGGTTTCTAAAGTGAGGTGAAGAGTCAGGCAGAGAGAGTGATAGGAAGGGGTGATTTTCCAGGCAGTTAGCAAGTGCAAAATCAGGAGACCAAACATCACAAAGAGGGATGGAACACACACTGCTGGAAGCAAGACAAACACATTTCTCTGTGAATCAGATCCTTCCTACTAACATTTATCTTGCCGATTTTCAGCCTCCTCATTTCTGGAGGACTTCTGACAAACAGGGTCGACTTTTACTTTGCTAGTCTCATAGTATTGTGTTTGCTTGTCTTCTTCACTGGACTGTTATATCTGTGGGGAAAGTGCGACTGTATCTTCTTACACTGTATTCTTACTGCTTACAGTGGGTCTAACTAGGTACACTGAATGACTGAAGACTCTAATAAACATTCACAGAGAGATAACATAGTGTAGTGTGGTTAAAAGTTTCGTTGTTAAACTGCCTTGGTGTGAATTTTGCCTCACCAGTTATTGGCTGTGTGGACTTTAGGCAATTCCCTATCGGTAAAATGTGTATAATATATGACTACTGATAGTCCCAGGATTGTTACCAGGATTATATGATATAATGCATATCAAGTATCTGGCCCACAGGAAGTGCTCAACAGTGTTAGATACCAATCTTTATCTTACAAGTTAAAAAAGTTAGAAACTTACAACTTTGAGATATTTCCTCTATCATTCCAAATTCCAAAATTTTACCTTCGATGCTAGAAATTCCTGGAAGGGAAATTGGTCTTCGCTGGACAGCTTTCTCAATCTGGTCTCCAAGAGACTGTGGGAATTTTGGCAATGTTGATGGCTGTGATGTGAAATTCTGTACTTGCTCTGTAACAAACAATATACAGTTTTAGTATTACCAGTCTGACATAAAATTAAACCAATATTGAAGGTCACTTTCAAACTTTAATATTTAAGTTTGAAGCTGTGGTCCCAACTGGATGCTCTTACAGTTCTAGTTAGCATTACACATGTTTAGAGGTTGAGAGTTCAAGCTGCAATGAGAAAAGCATTGGGGATTTGACACTGCAGGAACTCTGCTAAGAGCCTGATTTGAGGGTACGTGTCACCAGACCGGCTGTGCTGAAAGAACACTACCATACAATTATGTAGCTCAATGTCAGGGCAAGGCCTCCTCCTGTACTTTTGTCTCCCACGTAAAAGAGAGTAACAGAAGTTGTATTGCTTTCCCCAAAATGAAAAATACCTGTGGGTGGGTAGAGGTCAAAACGAACATAATCTAGTGCCTTGGTTACATCATGAAGCAGCACCAGCAGAGGTTGATGCAACTGCTAATATCGATTAGGTTATGTCCCTGCCTAAAGTCAAAGGCCCTTCCAACCCAATGATCCCACATTATTACTTGTTAATGGCTTTTCAGGAGGACTAATATTTATTTTTAAGTAAATTTTATGCACTTACAGAAATGAAGACTCCCGGAAACAACATTTAGGGCTGGTTTAATACACACTATGACAGTAATGTTTCTGCCTATAATTGGATGCAGACAGCATGGAAAAGTCTATTTCCAGCTAAACATTACCCATTCTTCCCTTAATAGACTGGAGTACAAATCATGTGCAAAATGGGCTTTTTCTAAATGAAAGCAAAGTGTAGCAGCTTCAACTCGGTGTGCTCAGGCATCATTCACTCCATGCCATCAGTCCTGCCAGAACACCTTTCCCCATTCCCCGAGTGGGAGGCGAGCTGCCCAAGCCTGCGTGAAATATTCAGAAGCCAGTCCTGAATATCTTACCTTCATTGGCAGTCTCTGGAGGCCTGCTGCTCTCAGGTTTGTTTGTGAGAGCACTTATTAGCTGCAGCTTCTCTCTAAGCTTAGATACCTGAGAATCTGAACTATCTTCTTTCTGTCCAAAACAAAGATAACAGAAGAGTTAAGGCACGAGGAGGACCTCATCTGATTCTTCATGATATTCCCTAAGCCTAGTTAGCCTGTAGCTCTTGACCCCAAATAGGCTCCTTCTGAGGCAATGAAGGAATGAATCAATAATTACTAGAGACATCTTTAGTACTCAGTGCTGATGAGGGCTGGGCTGGATTTGAGCCTAGACCACTCAGGGAACATAAAGCCACAGATGATCTGATTCGCTGTGTGCACTTGGCAGCTGGGGAAGGCATGTATATGCCAGCAGTAAAGGAATGCACACTTGCTCAGGTGCCTTCATGACACCCATTTCCGAAATGGGCAGGATCCTGTTGTCTAGGAACTATTTCATACTAACTAAATAATTTTTCTGAGTCGCTTACTTCACCCTGTGACTATACCACTTTAGGCAGAATTTCATGCTCTTATCACCTTAAAAAAAAAAAAAGCAACCAGACCACAAGTATTCCCTTGGTTTGCCTTCTCATCCCCCATGATAACTATTCAACTGGTGGCAGGAATTGTGAGGAACATGAAAGAATTATAGTATTTCTAATTCAAGGCCTTACTTGCATCTTAAAAAAAAATCCCCCCCTCCTCTGTCTCATTCCTAGATAATATAGTGGCGTATAAAAAATACAATTAATTATAAAAAGAGAGAAGTCTGGTTTCTGTGAGGTCAGTTTCTAACTGCATAGGCTAGTTTGAAAGGTCCTGATCCTATGTCTAATTACAATATTGACCTCTATATGTTTCTTTCATTCAACATATATTTACTTATTTCTCTCCTATCCTTATTCTACACTAACAGTTACTGTATAGTAGAAGGAAATGGTTACTGTATAGTAGAAGTAATCTTGCCTGGGAAATTCCATGGACAGAGAAGCCTGGTAGGCTACAGTCCATGGGGTCACAAGAGTCAGACACAACTTAGCGACGAAACCACCACCATGGATCACTCTGAGTTTATTTAGGAAGTCAAAATATGGATATATATATATGAGGTGAGGTGAAGTCACTCAGTCGTGTCCGACTCTTTGCGACCCCGTGGACTGTAACCTACTAGGCTTCTCTGTCCATGGGATTCTCCAGGCAAGAATACTGGAGTGGATTGCCATTTCCTTCTCCAGGGGATCTTCCCGACCCAGGGATTGAACCCAGGTCTCCCGCATTGGAGGCAGACGCTTTAACCTCTAAGCCACCAGGGAATGCTTGAATAATTTAAGGAGAAATTGCATTTTGCTAGGATGCTTAGATGAGGCAGCACTAAGACATTGGGGTAACAGTTAAAAATCACAAAGCGTTGGAAAGTAAAGCCAAAAAATTCAGGCAAAAATGTGTACTAGCTCTATTTTATTCTGATATTTACTATTAAAATCTGAACTGTTGTTGAAATCACTACTATTTTCCAACAGTAACCACCTGTTACTTTTTTTGTGCTCAACATTTTTATCTGGATCTTAAATTTCTCTTGTTATTCTCTCAGTGAAGTTCAAATTTTTTTTGATAGTAGCAGTTAGAAAACTCAACAAAAACCTAGTTTTAAAGCACTAAAATCTTAATATATGTGATTTTTATCTAGATAATACACAAAACTGTTAAGAACAAGTATAGATGGAAAGCATTACACTGAGAATTGTCTGATATATGGTTCATTTCCAATTTCATTTCCTGTGAACTCACATCCTTGAGCTTATCAAATGCAATGTGCATATGAAATGATATTTCAGTCACTCAGTCACGATCTTCCTGGCTTTTCCTTTATCTTAACCCAGGTCTTATAATACTAATATTACACAATACTCTAATCACAGAGAATGTTGAAAACACCCTTTCCTTCTGGGGATATCAAAACATATCAGATTGTTTGTCTTATCTAGACAATATATCTAGGAGAAAGGAAAAATGGGAAGGTACAAGGTGAAGGGAACTGGCTGAAGCTTAAAGGGACTTTGTATGCACTGAGACTACAATCTTTTCTCCCCTCTTCCATTCCCCCAAAGACTGTAATCTTAACAACAATAAATAATTTTTAGTTTAGATACCATTTTTAGATAATTTATGCCTCTGTTCCCCATCAACAGTACAGAAAACTTACTGTCTTAGCTTAAAAGTCCCTTCCTTAGGGAAGTCTTCTGTTCTGTTAACACTCTGATATCCTATACTTTTCCTCTGTAGCACTTATATTTCACTCAATTATATGTTAATGATCTTTTGATTGATGGACTTTGAGTTCCACCACAAGAGTGGTCGCATGTCTATCCTGCTCACTGTGGTCACCCCAGCTTCTAACAGAGAGCTGGGCATGGGGAAGGTGCCTGATAAAGTATTTACTTATTTACTAATATACTAATTACTGTGTCTTGAAGTTTCAGCAAAAGAATGAAGTGCTCCCTTTGAGAAAGAAGCAGATGCCTATGCATTCACTCTTACTTCAGAGAAAGCCTCTTATTATTTACCTTTATGCCCTGGGATTTTACTGACTCTATTCTGTTGGTCACCTGATGCAAAGACTCTCTCTTCAGGGTGGCAGCTCTATCATTTACCTTAAAGGGTAAAAGGAACAAAATGAGAGAAGATTAAAGGAAAACATGAAAACTGAAGCAACGTTTAGGACTTTTTAAACAAACTTGCCAAACTTATTTAAAGGGTCTCAGAACACTCAACAGAAATACCAGGAGGAGAATAAGAGGAGAGGGACAAAGGTTTTAGAGAGACAAAGCTGAAACTGGTGTTTCTAGTTGTTTCCATCACAAACTTCAAAAAGCAAGAGAACTTTAACCCAAAACCATGCTGGGTATGAATCAGCTGGAAAAAACAGTAGGAGAGATGGTACTATTGGCCATTTCCTTTTCTAGAGAAAAATAGAGTGGGGAGGAGAGGGACAATATGGGGAGCTTTAGGGCCGGTTTCAAAAAGCAAGAGAACTTTAACCCAAAACCATGCTGGGTATGAATCAGCTGGAAAAAACAGTAGGAGAGATGGTACTATTGGCCATTTCCTTTTCTAGAGAAAAATAGAGTGGGGAGGAGAGGGACAGTATGGGGAGCTTTAGGGCCGGTGAGTCTTCACAACAAGCCTTGAAAAACAACCTTCAAGGCCTAATACTCATCAAATCACCCCAAATTCCTAGCCTCTACTGACCTTAGTTTAGCTAAGTTCAAAAGGGCTTTTTGAAAGAAGGCTCCTTTAATCTTCACAGCTTTGTAGTAAATTACGTACCCCTGGAAAGGAGGAGGAGGAACAGGTTCTCCTCCTCTAATCTCAAAGCCAAGGCCAGGCAACTTGCCAAGGCTGCACCGTGGCAGAGCCAGTTCAAAGGTTGTTTGCTATGTGCCAGAGCTTGACGTTACTTGTGGGCTTGCTTCCAGCTTTGGCAGTTACTTGATTTACAGTACAATGTCCTATATTTGGTTTCTATTTCTACATATGCCTATGTCTTTGCTGTATGAAATTTTTAAGGGTGGGGCTTGCAGCTATTAAATAATCCACATGGATTTCAAACAGTGCCTATGTGAAAGGTGGTTTTTTAAAAAAGAAAAAAAAAAAAAAACCCACCACATTTTATTTGCAATAACATAAAAACCAGTAAACCATACAATCTGTCAGCATCAGTGACTCAGTACATCATTCGGGCTCCTCTTGTGTAAAATGAGAGGATGGACTCAATGATCTCTTTACGGGAGGAGGTCGTCTGACCTGATGTGTCTTAAACAGCTTTCCTGACATTTTCTGCAATGTCAGATGAAGACTGAAACAGGACAAGTCTGAAAGCCTAGTTTGGGCTTAAAAAAACAACAAGATTCTCTAGTTATTGTCACAGTCATTGTTCTCACCCTTAATCACTTTTTAAGTCCTGATTTTTTTTTTTTAATTGGCTGTGCCGAGTCTTACTCGTGGTATGTGGGATCTAGTTCCCTGACCAGGGATTGAACTGGGGCCCCCTGCATTGGGAGCATGGCATCTTAGCCACCAGGGAAGTCCCAAACTGAAGTATCTTTGATTTACAGTGTTGCATTAGTTTTCAATGTACAACAAAGTGATTACATTTCATGTACATATATTTTTTTTTCAGACTTTTTTCCATCTTAGTAACTTAAAAATGAAAAGATCAAGAAGACTTTTCTTGGAAATATGTGCCAGAGCTTCCCTACCAGATGAGTCACCGGCAACACAAAAGGAGGCTTGTCATCTTTGCCAATAACTTGTGGGGAGATCTTGGCAAGCAACTGGACCTCTCCACATCTCCCTTCCAAATCAGGACTAACACTGTCTGTACCATTCACATCACAGAGCTAGTGTAAGGATTAGAGGAGACAGGATTAAGCACAACACAAACGTGGAGCCTCTCAAGTATGCCAGAGGTCGGTGTCTGAAAAGGTGGTGGAATGTCATCCATGTACAGACAAAACACACTGTAACATAGAACACGTCAAAAAGAGGGGAAGAGGCTTACCATGCTGGAGGACAGGTTCGCTTGCTTTTCCACCTTGTTCATAGCAATCAGATCTCTTTCTATCAAGTTGACTCTCTGGGTAAGATTACTGATGGTCTCATTCATCCCCTCAAGTTTAAGATCATTCTGTCTCTGGTACCCCACTTGGGCCCTGTTTACTTCCTCTAAAAAGCTGTGAAGGTACAGGATATCCTAGAGTGGAAATAAATCAAGTTATGGAATCCAGCTAAAGACATATACTAGACAAGCAGGGAAGCAGCAGTGAACAACCCTTATTTTGCCAAGTTACTGAAGTAGACTCCTTTCCCTGCTCTAGACCGTCGCTCGTCTGTCTCTGCCTTGTCCCTCCACTGTGAATTACTCCCAGTTGACTCCCTCTGGAGTTATCTGACCTCAGTTAGACAGGAGGGGGAAAGAGGGAAGAGACTACCCACATGCTTCACTCTCTGGTCCTAGAAAGCTGAGAGCTTGGGAATTGATTTCCCAATGTTTACCTCACCTACTGGTGAGAAAGCTTGCTGGGTTATTAACTGAAATGCTCATTAACCTAATTTGTCAGAACGAAACCACCATCGGAACAATACCAATTACTGAACTGGCTCATGTAGCAAAACTATAACAGGTAGTGCATTATTTAGTATAAGATTCAATTATTTTTATTGACATTCTCCAGTACTGATTGCTATTTAAAAAGGAATGATGACTACAGGCTTTACAGGGCATTAAACTCAGTACAGGAATTCTTCTTAGTGAAGATTTCTTTTATTCTCTTTAATGTGATTCTGAACTCAATACCCTCTTCCCTCCTCTGGTCTTTAGTCTTTAGAAACTCTTCATTTTCAAGGATATGCTTTCTACTGTTCTGAACTGTGACTCAAAACAGCTATCATTTTAATCTACTATTCACCCATCTTTAATTTGTCCAGACTGCTATTTTTCAAAAACAGTTTCAGGATAACCTGGTCACTCTATGACTTTCAAGATGTAAAAAGGAATACTCCACTGATGGACATGTAGGGGATAAGAATGCAGTGTGTCAAGGAAGAGACAAGCAGCATGTTGGATCCCTGACAGAGTCACATGTACCCTCTCTCTGCTCAGCTCTCAGACAGGCAAATGTGTGCAAGAGATGCCTGCTGAGGGGCCACAACATGGAGCCCACACTACTCAGGTCACCTTCAGATTATAGTGTGGTCACAAGGGAGTTAAACCAGAGTCAAAAGTACCTGTTTCAAATTCTCACTGTGGGTTTTATTGTCAAGTGCAGATATAGCGGAAGGTGATGGAATGATCTGGTTGCTTCCATTGTTCTCCTTCAGGGTGTGCTGATTCTGTTAACAGGAACAGAGGTTGGTATAGGCAATGAGTACTAATAATAACTACATCTACTTATTCATCAGGGATGGCCCTGGAACATTCCAGCTTCTCACAAGGGCATTCACAGATGAATCAACAATTATTTCCCGAAAGCCTTAGTGTGACCAGTCCTGTGCTAGGCCTGAGGGCACCAGGTACTTCTGGGGAGGCCTGGCGTAAAGCCTGGACTGGACCAGCAGCACCCAGACTACGTCAGGGAACTGAGGTCCTGTTTCTTAGCCTCAGAATGAGAAACTGAGAATGAACTCCTTAAAAACTAGGTCTTCTCTCCCAGTTCTCTTTATTCTCAGAGAAACTACAGAACCACTAAATCTCCCAGGACCAACTAGGTCTGAACATGGTTACTGTCACCATTTTCCCAGGACTAAAGAGATCTGTACATTCAAAGAACAGCCAGTCATGGAACCACTGGGTTTGGGCATTGAGCAACATAATCAACCATGCACATCATTAACTTTTCAGTTTGTACAGTACATGCCAAGAGTTATGTTTGAAGGTTACTCTTTCTTTCTCATCCCATTCCCAGTGCTCAAGACTCTTTCTGAAGAGACTGAACTATGACATGTTTATTTACACTTTTCTCTCTAACAGAAAATGTCCGTATGGCTTATTCAGCAGCAGGATTACCACTGGCAACCATGGAAGTTTAAAAGATGCAAATTTAATGACAAGATTATGCAACTGGCCAAAATAAATTGTTTTCCTTGAAATATGAAATCCTAGACACTGTCAACTCTGCTTCTATAACAATCAAATGGTAAAAATAAAGAAAAGGAGAGGAGGAGAAAAAATAATCCCATGGTTCTATAAAGTATGAATTTTTGAGTTACGAAAAAGTATTTTAGAAAATACTTTTGAGAAATTGCTCAAGCTATTAAAATAATAATAATAAAAAAAAAGCTGTTAGGTTAGAGATGTCTTTATTATTATGGATCACACAATTACAGGGTAGAGCTAGAATTAGAATCCAGGGTGTGTAAACACCCAGATCAGGGCTTTTTCTTCTGGGTCGGCCCCACTAAATGAAAATGACGAGTACTTGTTCTGAAGAAAATGAAAAACCCTCCTTTCCAGAGCTCTAATATAGTCCAGGTCTCCTTGGTACAAACTGCTCAGTTTAAACTTGAAACTCCAAAGCTTGAAAACAACATGCAGGGGAGATCTAGAAATTGGTGGAGAAGCTAGGGAACTTTTGTGTGCCTTGAACCATCCTAATTTCACGTATGGATAACTCTTCTCTCTGGCAGGACAGTGAGGGCTGCACCATTCTTTTTCCACCTTCATAAACCTTTCGTGGAGCTGAGTATCCATTAGGAGATAAATAAAAAGCTTCTGAAGGACTGAGACAGCTTACATTGGTACAGCATTAAGAGAAATTTGAAAGCAATTCCTGAACACTGCAGGGGTTTTGCTTTTGTCTCAGTTATCTGTTGCTGCATAACAAATCATCCCCAAACTTGGTGGCTTAAAATAATAGTTTACTATTTCTCATGATTCTGTGGGTTGACTGGGCTCAGAGGGGGTAGGGCAGCATCCTGCTTCACACGGTGTAGGCTGAGGTCATCCATGCACCTGTAATCTGACTGGGAGACTGGCTAAAGCTGGAACACCCAAGCTGGCCTTTCACCCTCTGGAGCTCCTCTTTGCTTGGCCTCTAATCATTCCAACAGTCTAAGAGCCCTGCCCCAACTCCTGATGCACAGAAGAGTGAGAAATAATCCAGTGTTGTTTTAAGCCACTAAGTTTTAGGGTGATTTGTTATGTAGCAATAAATAAGACACTTCCTCACCCCCTTTCCTTCTTTTCCATTTTATTTCTGACACATTCCACTCTGAGAATGGCATCTTAGTGCTGTACCTCTTTCACCACATTTGCAAAAGACTCCGCTTGTCCTATCTAACTTAGTGTACAGATTATAGAAAAATCAATAAACACTGCTTATTGTATATTTTAAAAAGGTGCCTAGTGTGGTCTGTTTAGGTAAGTGGAAAGTTAGTATCACATGATAACACAGAAAAGGGCAGGTGGGAGTGTGCTGACTTTCCGTAGCATTTGTAGCTTTCCTTACCATGTCACTCTGCAGTAGCTCCACGGTTTTCTTGTGTTCATCCACAGTCTTCTGTATTGCCTCCACAGCAAGATGGACACTATTTAAAGTGTTGCCAATGGAAGCTACACTCTGAATAGAAACATGGAGTAGGGTCGGTGTTTTCTCCTTTTTGAAATTTTTAATAGCTTTATTAAGACACAATTGATACACAATAAACTGAACATATTTAAAATGTATAACTTGCTAAATTTTGACACACACACACACACACACGAACACACACACACACCTGTGAAACCATTACTGCAATCAAGATAATAAACATCAATCACCCCCAAGTTTCCTCACACCCCTTTGTAATTCATTCCTCCCCACTGCCAGGCAACCACTGATCCATTTTCTATCACTACCTATCTATTTATCTATATACCTATATATGTCAGTTTGCATTTGCTAGAATTTTATATAAATAGAACAGTGAGTGAACATGTACTTTTTTGTTGTTGTTCTGGTATGGCTTCTTTCACACAGTATATTCTGAGATTTATATAGGTTGTAGCTACTCAGCATGTTGTTGAGTAGCATTCCACTGTATGGATACATTACAATTTATCTCCTGACCTGTTGATGGCCACTTAGGTTGTTTTCAAGCAATAGTCCTGGAGTGGCTTGCCATTTCCTTCTCCAGGGGATCTTCCCAACCCAGGGATCAAACCCAGGTCTCTCGCATTGTAGACAGACGCTTTACCGTCTGAGGCACCAGGAAAGTCCGTTTTCAACATTTGATTATTACAAATAAAGCTGCTATGAACATTCACATACAAGTCTTCATGTGGGCATATGTTTTCATTTCCCTTCATTATATATCTTCCTGTCATCACGATACTTAGGAGTGAATGTCTGATCATATGGTATGTATTCTTAACTTGTTTATTTCATCTCTCATCAATACTAGTATCCTCAGTCTGTTCTTTGTTAGTCATTCTAGTGGGAGTGCAGTGGTATATCACTGTGATTTTACATTAAACACTGACCTAATGGAGGATTATTTCAAATATCTTCAAACTATGAATTCCATGTAGCTTGTACTGACACAATTAACCAGAAACTACACACACACACACACACACACAATTTTCATAGAGGAAAGCCAGAGCTTTCCTAAAAAAAAAAAAAAAATTAGTTTATAAACCTGGGACTCATAGGTAAAGTTCTCCCACAAACTGTCTCTATCAAGCCCCGCAGGCAGATGACCAGAGGTAACATGGTAGATTGCCACTCTCAGGAGAAAATGATGACTTCTGAGTAAAAATAGGTGGAGCTATTTTTGGCTTTGGGAAACCCAACATTGCAGAGATGAAGGGAAAATTTCATTTGGCAGCATGTTTTCTTCTGCTTTAGAAGAATCCCATCAGTAACTACTAAGTAGAGTTTGATATGGGTAGTAGCTTATTTGCTTTCATTATGTGTAAGGAGCCCAAGTGGACTGGGGACTTAGGAATATAATTCAGAAACTGTCTTTTTAAAAACAACTTGTTCTAAGGGATCATACCAAAGAGTGTTACTAATTTGGTAGGTTTTGGCCTTTCATTAAGATATACTGACAATTTTATAGTGTCCCATTAGTATTTTTAACCAAGGGTATTTTTATTATACCGATAGCCAGTTAGGAATCCAAGAGAAAAAGAAATGTCATTTCCAACATTAAAAAAAAAAATTACAGGAGATACATTGAAGTTAGGTTTTTGAGATGACCTACCACTTCAAAACTGAGCCACTTGTAATAAAAGTAGTGCCTGACATTATAAATGCACAGGATTGCAAGGAGACAACACGCTGGGCAGAAGTCTCTAAGCAGGGATGTTATCTATACAAGCTCTGTTGTTACAGAAGCGACAAGCATTCAAAGACATCCACTGTTAGAGAATCCTCACTGACTGGATGTATGAGCCCATCAGGATGCAAAAAGATAGTAAGCTCTTGTTTAAGATTTTTTTTAAGGAAGCAGCTGACAGTACCATGTGAACTCTAAAGCAAAACCCTGAAACTAGTATTCTCACCAACTGCAAAGTGCCTGGCACATACTGGAGGAAGCCCCACAAATATTTATTGAATTAATCAATGTGAGAATAAACCAATTTCCTCTTCGAATGCGAGACTGCCAGAGTTGCTTCTGTATTGAAGGCTACCGAGGCCTACTTTTTCCCCACTTGGCCTTTGGAACAATGGCAAAAAGAATCTGGTCTCATCTGGTCCCTATTTTGTTTTTTAAAGTTGTAAGCAGATGACCATATTGGACAAATAGCAGACTATAGTGACAGTGCACACACATTGGTGTGGCTGTAAAAGTTTTGTTTCTGGCTTAGGAATTTCTCGTTCCTTGCTGCAAATAATTTATACGTTTATAGAGGGTGGTGTGGGGCTCCCCTGGTGGCTCAGTGGTAAAGAATCCACCTGCCAACGCAGGAGACACAGGTTCGATCCCTGGGTTGGGAAGATCCCCTGGAGAAGAAAATGGCAACCCATTCTAGTATTCTTGCCTGGGAAATCCCATGGACAGAGCAGCCTGGTGGGCTACAGTCCATGGGGTTGCAAAAGAGTCAGATACAACTTAGCGACTAAACAATAGCAACAACAACAAAAACAGGAGCCTGGTACATAATCAAATCAAACTCATTACATGTTGACTTTAAAAGTCAAAGATTCTAGATTTGATACCCATTGTCTGGGGTTCTCTGCTCCAGAATCTCTTCTTTCACTTCCTGCCCCATGGCCTCATTTTGCTTGTGTGCCCTCTTTTCCTTCCATTCCCAACCCATTCTCCCCACCCAGGTCTAGAGATCCTCACATATTCTTCATTTGTTTGGTCACTGCCTCTTGCTCTCGGCCTGAATCCTAGGGATCAAGTAAACAGAAATTCTAAAGTACTGTGTGCCTAGGGCCTAGAGTCTAGCGTACATACTGAAGAGTGATTTGCTTAGAGGGTGTGCCCCTTCACCTTTATAAAATAAAATATACTGTTTTCTAAAATGCTTTTTACCAATTTATACTCTGAGCAGGAGTGTTCAAAAGTTTTCTTTGCACCACATCTTTGTCAACATTTATCATATCCCAGAATTTTATTTGTACTTCTCTAAATCTTTTTTTTTTTTTAAACCAAAACCAATAAAAACACAGACACCAAAAACACCTCTCTTTCTCAATTATGGAAAATAAGAGCAATTGAGGGCAACTCTCATGTACAGCTGTTCTGCTTTCATAAAGACACCGTGGATGATGAACTGAAAAGGCAAGTGATGAAAAGCAAACCCACACATGTTAACATAAGAGTCCCAGCAAAGCACTCCTAGGATTTGGAAAGCCAAATAAAACGGTGTGAATCCATATAAACCATAGTTAAAGTAACCTGTTTCAAATTAAAAGCCCAACTAACCACACCAAAACAGAGATATCTTAAACTCTGCTACTGTCTTCTTGGAGTAGCTGATTTCAAATACCAGCCTTTCAGAGAAAATGTGCAAGAAGGTAGAATTACAGTTGGTTAACTTCAGTATCTATACACAGCACTTACCTTCTGAAGTCCCTCTACAGTGGCAGGCAGGCTAATTAAGTCTGCAGCTGACTTGACATTGGCTTTGAGGTGGTTTACTGCAGAAGTCAGCAGAGAAATCTGAAAGGAAGTGAGTAATAAACAATGAAAACAGAATCTGTAGAACAAATATTGCTTCACACACACTGCAGTTGATGAGGACTGTCAAGGCACCTTTGGATGCCACGTGATTCTGCAATCCAGACATTCTGTTTCATCAGCTCACAGAAACAGAGGAACTCTGTGGAGTACCTTGGATAGACTTGATGTGTGGAAGGCACCAATAATACCCCTTCTCTCCTGGTCAGGCCAAAGAGGGAAAGGCAGGTACTATTCTTTACCCAACTATTGGCAGCTACAAGATCCAAAAATCTTAAATTACCCAAAAGATGCAGTGGTTATAATACAACCCTTAAACAACTGTATAGGAAGAAAGCTAATGATCAAGGACCTCTGAAAGATTTCATTTTGATAAAAAATACCACCTCAGTTACTTACTGAACTTTTGTTCCTACCCAAGTGGGAACATAAAGTAAAAGCTCATCATCACAAAATATAATCGACAGGAACTGAACCTGACAGCTTGAATGGCACTTTCAACTACTTGGGGATTTAGTTTTGGTTTAACAATGTGATTAATATTTCAAACTCAATTGCTCAACCAAAGCACTACTTTGGACCCTGAAGGCGCTCAATAAATACCCACTAACTTGCTGGCTGACTTTCAGACTGAATGTATTAAAATAGGAGTTGAATAAAAATAAAATGTATCTTCCCTTCTGTGATTTAGGGATAAAATTCTAAATAGCTATACTTCTCTATTGAATGAGGACTGGGGGAACCTGTGTAATACGCCATTTCAGGTTGCAGAGATCATACTCCAACAACTGCAATGTAGCTGAAGATGTAGTTCCACACTGCTTTCCTGTCCCAAATTCGAGAATGAGGACACAGACCTACCAATAGCAATTATATTCAGAGTGGCCTCACAGAATAATCAAGGAAGGTTCTGGGCACTTGTGACATGCCTAACCCTGTGGTAGGCATAAATCTGACCCCTTATTCTTTTCTTCAACACATATCTGGCACCTTCTCTGTGCCCAACACTGCGGAGAAAGTAGCAAACAAGACCATGAGGTTTTGCTCTCATGGAGCTTACATCCTGGCAGAAAGGTGATAGAAGAACAAAGAAAAAAGGTATTAGATAATAACAACTACTATGTAAAGTATTTAAAGAGAGCTCCTGCAGTGAGTAGCAGCATGTTCTGAACAAGGGAGTGCAGTGGGGAGCCCTGGAACTTTTCTCCCTCTTTCCTTTTAGGAGGGATATGTTCAGGGGTGTCAGACCATTTTCCTTTCATTCATCCTCTCATGCATTCGTGCGTGCTGAGTCACAGTCATGTCCACCTATTTGTGACCTCATGGACTGCAGGCTGCCAGGCTCCCCTGTCTGTGGGATTTTCCAGGCAAGAATACTGGAGTAGGTTGCCATTTCCTACTCCAGGGGATCTTCCTGACCCAGGGATCAAACCTGGATCTCCTGTGCTTTCTGCATTAGCAGGTGGATTCTTTACCACTGAGTCACCAGGGAAGGCTTCTCATTCATTCATTCCTGCAACAAATATTTATCGAGCCCTATTTTATTCCAGTGGTAAACAACACAGATGTCAGTGATCATTGGTGTTTACATTTTAGTGCAAAGAGACATAGAATTTCATATAAGAAAAATATTTAGATAGTGGGATGCATTAGAGGAAAATTAAAATAAGGTGACTTGATGAATGACTGGGTAGCTACTTCAGACTGGACTATCAGAGAAGACCTCTATTAGAAGATGAAATTTAAGATTAGATACAAATAAGGAATTAACCAGCCAGATCAAAAGAAGTACATTTCAGGCCAGAGGGAACTGCTAGGTCCTGGTGTGGGGAAGACTTGGCATATTTGGAGGATAGAAAGAAGGCCTAGGGGCAGGAGCAAAAAATGAGTGAGAAAAGGAGAGGGAGAGGGGAGGGGAAGAAAGGGGAAGATGGAGAGGCAGAGGTAGGGGAGAGGGATGGAGATGAAGGCACCATTAAAGAAACAAGTACTAAATGTGATACCAAATAAAGTCTGAGAAAAGACTATCACTGTGAGCTGAAAGCGACAAGCTTCACCGAAGTAGGACTCAATCAGACTCTGCCAGAGAAGTAAGAGTTTTATATATAGAATTAATCAGCTTTCCTTTCTAGGTTAGAAGGGTGAGTGTGGCATCAGTGAGTAAGTAGGAAGCAACAGTAAGAATACTCTTCCTTCACAGCATTTCTTAAAGTGACAATGATTTATTTATGTGTGTGATTTTAAATTAAGGTTTCTCTCCTCCACTAGACTGTAAGCTGCATGTCATCAAGGACCACCTCTTTTTTATTTTCCATAACACACCTGGCATAAAGATAGGCATTCAGTAAGTATCTACCAAATGAATGAATGGCTAAGAATGAACACTCTGTGGCTGAGATGGACACTGAGAAGGCGAGTCTGAGCAGAGCAGAGGGCGGAGGCTAGGAAGTAGACATAAAATTACATAAGTGTGAACTAATTTTCCTCACTGGGAATATGGTATAACAACAACCATCTCATAGGGATGTGTGATGGTTTTAAAATATGCCCACAAATTCTTTGATGGTCCTCCCTCCAAGAGGTGGACACTAATTCCCTTCCCTTTGAGTGTGGCCTGCACTTGTGACTCATTTTTGGTCCACAGAATAAAGTGCAAGTGACAATGGGCAACTTTGGAAACTAGGTCATAAGAAAGCAGTAAGTCTTCCTTTTTGTTCTCTCTTAGACCACTTGCTCTGGACAAGCCAGCTGCCATGCTGTAAGAACACCCAAGCAGCCCCATGGAGAAGCCGTGATGGGACAAACTGAGAACTGCCAACAGCCCTGTGACTGAGCATCCTTCGGTCCCAGGCAAGCCTTCAGATGATGCAGCCTTGATACTATATTTTAGCTGCAACCTTAGATCCTCGCCAGAGCAACTCAACTAAGCTGCTTCCAAATTTCTGACCCAGAAAAAGTGTGAGATGATAAATGTGTATTAAGTCATCAAGTTCTGGGACAAATGTAACACAGCAACAGATAACTAATACAGGCTATGAGGATTAAATGACATAACTAGAACTCTTAGCATAGTAACTGATACAAACAAAATACCAAATAAATGTTAGCTCTTTAATAATGAAATTTAATAAGCACTTAAATATGGAATTCTCCACAAGTGCTCCAAAATATTCAGACAAATCATCAACATTCCAACTTTATCCATTTAAAAATAAAATGAGTGAGAAACCTCAGCCCCAGAGAGATACTCGCAGCAAACCACAAACTCTTAATAGCAATTACATCAAGGAGGTTTTAACCATGCCTTTAAAAAGGTATGAATAATATTGACGTCTGAAAAGCACACAAGGAAACAGGTATTCTCATGCATTGTTAATGGAAATGTAAATTGGAGACACTTGTTAGATGGTTATCTAGCAGTATCTGTTGCAACTTGAAATGTTTATACCCTTTAATTCAGCAACTTCATTTCTAGAAATATCTATCCTAGAGGTTACTTGCTTAATCAAATAGAAGAAAATACCTAGGAATAAATCTAAGGAGGTAAAGGACCTGTACTTGGAAAACTATCAGACACTAATAAAAGAAACAGAAAATGACATAAACAGATGGAAACATATATTGTATTCATGGATTGGGAAAAAAATCATTGTTAAAATGACCATACTACCCAAGGCAATCTATAGATTCAATGCAATCTGTATCAAAATACCAGTGGCGTTTTTCACAGAATTAGAACAAATAATTTTATATGGAAACACAAAAGACCTCAAAAAGTCAAAACAATCTTGAGAAAGAACAAAACTACAGGCACCCTGATTTCAAACTATACTATAAAGCTACAGTAATCAAACAGTATGGGACTACTGGTACAAAAAGAGACACATAAGTTAGTGGAATAGACTAGAGAGCCTAGAAATGAACCCACACTTATCTCATCTACAGAAAAATACTGCAAGACTATACAATGGGGAAAACATAGCCTCTTCGATAAATGGTGTGGGAAAACTAGACAGCTACATGCAAAAGAAATGAACTGGACTACTCTCTCACACCATGCACAAAAAAGATCTGAAACCGTAAAACTTCTACAAGAAAACACAGGCAGTAAGCTCTTTGACACTGGTCTTAGTAATATTTTTTTTAATCTATCTCCTTAGGCAAGAGAAACAAATGCAAAAACAAACAGGACTTCATCAAACTAAAATGCTTTTACACAGTGAAGGAAACTATCAACCAAATGAAAAGGGATTCTACTGAATGAGAGAAGTTATCTGCAAACAATATATCTGACAAGGAATTAATACACCAAATATAAAAAGAGCTCATACAATTCAACACCTAAAAAAAACCAACCCAATTAAAAAATGGGCAGAAGATCTGAACAGATTTTTTTCCACTGAAGACAGGCACATGAAAAGATGTTCAACATCACTGATCATCAGGGAAAAAGCAAATGAAAACCACATGATATATTGCCTCACACCTGTCAGAATGGCTACTGTCAAAAAGACAACAGACAACAAGTATTGGAGAAGATGTGGAGAAAAGGGAACCTTCCTGTAGTGCTAATGGGAATGTAAACTGGTGCAGCTACTATGGAAAACAGTATGGAGATTACTCAAAAAATAAAAAACAGAACTACCATTACCATCCAGCAGTTTCATTCCTGGGTACTTATCTGATGAAAATGAAAACATTAGAAAAGATGTATGTTTCAAACACTCCCTGAAGCAGTTTTATGCAAACATAAAGTTGAGACGCACTATCAAAAATAAAAGTGATAAAAGCAGCCAGAGTACCCTAATAAGTTTCAAGCTGCTGCTGCTGCTAAGTCGCTTCAGTCGTGTCCGACTCTGTGCGACCCCATAGACGGAAGCCCACCAGGCTCCACCATCCCTGGGATTCTCCAGGCAAGAACACTGGAGTGGGTTGCCATTTCCTTCTCCAATGCATGAAAGTGAAAAGTGAAAGTGAAGTCGCTCGGTCAGTGTCTGACTCTCAGCGACCCCATGGACTGCAGCCTACCAGGCTCCTCCGTCCATGGGATTTTCCAGGCAAGAGTACTGGAGTGGGGTGCCATTGCCTTCTCCAATAAGTTTCAAACCACTGTATAAAATGATAAAAAAAAATGACTATGCATGAAATGGCTTTAGCTTAAATAAAAGTTCTTGCTTTAAGTCAGGAAATTAATTAAAAAAAAAAATCAGTCCACACCAAAAAGAGAAAAAAAAAAAAAAGAAATATGCACCTCTATGTTCACTGTAGCATTATTTACAACAGTAAAGATATACAAGCAACCTAAGTGCCCATCACAGATGAATGGATTAAGAAGTTGTGGTGTGTATTATACACACACACACATATACATAAAAAGGAATATTACTCAGCCATAGAAAAGAATAAAATCTTGTCATTTGTGACAGTACAGATGAACCCAAAGGACATTATGCTATGTGAAATAAATCAGAGAGGACAAACACTGTGGGAAATCACTTATATGTGGAATCTGAAGAACAAATGAACAAACATAACAAAACAGAAACAGATACAGAGGACAAATAGGTGTTTGCGAGGAGAGGGGGGTGGGGGAAGGAAAGAACTAAGTGAGGGAGATAAAGAAGTACAAACTTCCAGTTGCAAAATAAATGAGTTACAGACATGAAGTGGGCAGCGTGGGGATGGCAGTCAATAACTGTGTAATATCTTTGTATGGTGACATAAGTAACACTGGTGATCACTTTGAAATGAAAATAAATATCAAATCATTTGTTGTGTAACAGAAACTAACAGTGTTACAGGTCAATTATACTTCAAAAACAAAGTCATAAAAAGAGACCAAATTTGTGGTTGGTTACCATAAGTGGGGGGTGGGGATGGGGTTGTTGGTGGGGAGGGGAGGGAAATTTGGAGGAAGGTAGTGAAAAGGTACAAACCTCTTGTTATAAGATAAATAAATACTAGAGATGTAATGTACAACATGATGCAGATAATTAACACTGTTGTATGTTATACATGAAAGTTGTTAAAACAGTAAATCTGGGGGGGGGGGGGAAGGGGTTGTTGGTGGGGAGGGGAGGGAAATTTGGAGGAAGGTAGTGAAAAGGTACAAACCTCTTGTTATAAGATAAATAAGTACTAGAGATGTAATGTACAACATGATGCAGATAATTAACACTGTTGTATGTTATACATGAAAGTTGTTAAAACAGTAAATCCTAAGAGTGCTCATCACAAGGAGGAATATTTTTTTCTACTCCTTTAATTTTGTATCTGTATGAGATGATGGATGCTCAGTAAAGGCACTGTGATAATTATTTTATGATGTAAACCAAATCATTATGCGGTACACCTTCAACTTATATAATGCTTAGTGTTAATTATAGCTCAATAAAACTGGAAGAAAACATAAATTTAAAAAAAGATTATGCTCACAAGCATAAAGATGTATGCTTAAGACTTTTCACTGGTTTCTTATTTGTAACAGCAAAACACTAGAAGACAATCTAAATGTCTATTACTAAGGATATAGATATATTGAGTAAACAGAGAAAGCTGTAGAATATATACTTAATGACTCCATTTATAAAGTCACACATACGTGTGCATGTGTATACAATAACCTATAAGCTAATTCATATTAAAGCTATTGCTGCTGCTGCTGCTGCTTGTAAGTCGCTTCAGTCGTGTCCAACTCTGTGCGACCCCACAGACGGCAGCCCACCAGGCTCCGCCGTCCCTGGGATTCTCCAGGCAAGAACACTGGAGTGGGTTGCCATTTCCTTCTCCAATGCATGAAAGTGAAGTCGCTCAGTAAGTGTCCGACTCTTCGTGACCCCATGGACTGCAGCCTTCCAGGCTCCTCCATCCATGGGATTTTCTAGGCTAGAGTACTGGAGTGGGTTGCCATTGCCTTCTCCGATTAAAAGCTATTACGATTTTGTAAATGCATATAAAGTGAACTGTAAAAATGTAGCCCAGACTATTGACAACAACTATTGACAGGGAATGTGTGTATCTGTGTATGATGGGGGCACATAGAGAGATGGCAGTGAAGAATTTTCTTAAGAGTTTTATGTGTATCTTACTATTAAATCTTAAATAAGAATATGGTCACATATTACTCGCGAAATTTTAAAGACAAAAGATGGGAAGGAAATAGACACATAGGAAAAACACATCACAAAGCTTTGGGAGGTGCGTGACAGATTTCCTTGGCTAGCCCTTTCCCAGCCCTTTCTCCATGCCCTCCACTGGGCCTTCCAAGACTATCTTAACATGCTCAACCCTGAAGCACTGGGAAGGGGTCTCTCCCACGTCTGTTTTATTCAATCCCCCAGAGCACATACACAGCTGGCTCTATACCGTCTTGACGAGCAAGGATATGATTATTCCAAATACCGTATCAATTGTGTGGTTACCTTTTTCCCACTTGAGGGAACAACTCTTTTCACTGACAACTGGCCAGATTTTAAACAGACAACAAGCTGTGTTCTGGGTGAAGTGATCTGGGTAGAGCTACTCTCCCAGGTACTGAACTATCCTGATCACAAGTATCTGGAGAATGGTCATGGCCTCACAAATGGCCAGTGTAGCTAATTGGCAGCTACCATTTCACCAAAACTAGAGGAACAGCTGAAAGCCAAGGCAATGAAAGATGAGGTGCTGTCCACTTCTCCCCATGCCCCAAGTGCTCTAGGCCTGGGCTATCAGCTGACTCACAGAAAGACTATGCTCTGGAGAGCTGACCATTCACTTTTCTCTAAGTGTTCTCTGAGAGGACCATTCAAGTCCTCTAAGTGTTAGAGGACTTAGAGGACTTCATACTCACTTATATGACCTGGATCACACACTGGCCACCAGGATTCAGCTACAGTCCCAGAAACCGCAAAGCTGGATTCTGTTTTTCAGCACTCCTCTCTTGGGTGGAATAATGCCCACATCTGTGGAAAACTACTGCAAAGCTACATATGTAACTAGAATGAAAGGCAAAGGAAACTCTCCCATTACTGATATCAGAGGCTGCTTAGGTCTCTGATAAGACACATTCCAGAATGTTAGGTTGGATTTGAGCATTATAAAACTTATCTCTAACAGCACACAATGCAATTCAAAGAGTCTAAAAAGTTGAATTAAATACAAACCATTAAGAAAAAAAGCCCCTACATTCCAGCCAAAAGATGAGTCATGACTTTCATGGATATTACATGACTTTTCATTAGCAAAATTAAAAATAGCTACTGTAGACCATGTACTTATTTGATCATTTTACATTATAAAGTCTGAAATGTTGCTTTTCTGCTTTGGGGTTAAAATTAAGTGGTCTTTAAATAGTAAGTAAAAAAGTTACTAAAACAGATAATCATCGATTATAAGCCCTGATACGGACTTGACTTCACATTCTTTCAGCTTTATCTACTAAGCACAACTGCATCCTTTAGAGGCTATAAAGATGGAAGGTAGAATAGAAAATTGGAAAGAAAATAGGTTTCTACAACTTGAATATTTTGTTAGCACTGCTACACAGCAGTTGACCTTGGGTAAACCTCTTAACCTCAGTGAGCCTTGGTATTCTTATTATGGAGACAGTACCTCCTACTTCATAGAGCTACAGAAGCAAAACAGGATATCTCGTAAGTGCATCTAATAGGGACCTGCATAAAGAAGGAATTGACTGGGTGGCAGTTACTATTTTATGTGCCATCATCATTACTACTGTGCTCAAAGCTCAGACGGAGAAGGCAATTGCACCCCACTCCGGTACTCTTGCCTAGAGAGTCCCATGGATGGAGGAGCCTGGTGAGGGGGCAGTCCATGGGGTTGCAAAGAGTCAGACATGACTGAGCGATTTCACTTTCACTTTTCACTTTCACGCACTGGAGAAGGAAATGGCAACCCACTCTAGTGTTCTTGCCTGGAGAATCCCAGGGACGGGGGAGCCTGGTGGGCTGCCGTTTATGGAGTCGCACAGAGTTGGACACGACTGAAGCAACTTAGCAGCAGCAGCAGCAGCAAAGCTCAGAACACAATGGACAACCTTTTGGTATAATTAGATGCCTCAGCACTGCCAAAGAACCCACAGTTTGCCCCAGAGAGAGATGCTAATTATTTCTCAGAGCTTCATGGTGGTTTACTTTCACTTGTACTCCCTGGCCAAACTGCTCATTTGTTCTGTGAATACAAGGAAGGCCAATCCTATATTTCTTGTAAAAAAGGAGTGAATCCCTGCTTTTCCCTTATTACTGAGAGTCCAAGGCTTAATGATAACTAGTCAATAGTAGGTGCTCTAACCCATCAATTATTTCATGATATTTATAAAAATGAAAGAGAACTAAATAAAAAATAAAATATCACAAGGCAAGTGATTGTTTTCAGAAACTTTTATTTCAGTCACACCCAGGTGGCGCTAGCAGTAAAGAATCCAAGTGCCAATGCAGGAGATACAGGAGACAATTTCAATCCCTGGGTAGGGAAGATCCCCTGGAGAAGGAAATGGCAACCCATTCAGTATTCTTGCCAGGGAAATCCCATCTTCAGAGGAGCCTGGTGGGCTACAGTCCATGGGGTCACAAAGAGTTGGATGTGACCAAGTGTGTGCATGTGTGCGTGCGCAAACACACATGTACGTGTTTACTGCATAATTGCTGCTGCTGCTGCTGCTAAGTCGCTTCAGTCATGTCCGACTCTGTGCGACTGCGTAGATGGCAGCCCACCAGGCTCCCCCGTCCCTGGGATTCTCCAGGCAAGAACACTGGAGTGGGTTGTCATTTCCTTCTCCAATGCAGGAAAGTGAAAAGTGAAAGTGAAGTCGCTCAGTCGTGTCCGACCCTCAGCGAGCCCATGGACTGTAGCCTTCCAGGCTCCTCCATCCATGGGATGTTCCAGGCAAGAGTACTGGAGTGGGGTGCCATTGCCTTCTCCAAATAGTCTCTCTAGAGGTACAAATCTGCTAGAGTCCACTTACAAGAACCAAAGCATGAGATTCAACTTTGACTTGACCAACTGGGGTTTTGGCGAAAGAACCTGACCCAAGGTGACCAGTACACTATCCCTGGTCAAACAAACCCATGCATAATTATGGAAAATATATCTTACTGTAGGTTCCAGGCAAAAGTCTAAAAGCCACTGTCCTAGGCCATTGATCTCTGGTCACAAGTGCTGGCCTGCGCCACTCCCAAACTACTGCTGAAAGGAGCGGGTAGCTTCAACAACATTGGCAAGCACTTTATTCTAGCACAGTGCTCTCTGCCCTGACTGATTCTGAACTTTGTGACTCCACTCTGAAGAACAGAACATCCTCTTAGCCACAATAGGAATGACAAAGCTATTTTTAAGGACTTTGTGCATGGACCATTCACTTGGCACTTGAGTTTTCTTTTCAGTCAATGCGTGTCTTTCTTAACTAAAGCACACAAACTGAGAACAAGGGCTAGAGACACCAAGTTGCAGCTGCCGCACCTTATTCACATAAGATGCTCCATCAACATCCTCTGAATATCCCCTTTTCCTCTGGCAGTCCCTCTTTCGGAATCAATGTGACATCTGGCCAATTTAGGGACTGGAGAAGTTTTGGCTCTAAGCCTACTTGCCTGGTCAAGGTATTTAAACATTTCCTCTAAAGCTATTCTAGAATAATAATTATCATTAGCTGCTGATAAGTTTCCAGTGCGGCATACAGCACTACTCCCCAAGGCTGTCTCTAAGTTCTTAAGAGTTAGACTTGAATTGCAACTCAGTATCTTACTGCGATCTTGAGCAAATTACTCAAATTCTATTAAGCAAAGTAAGCTCTCATGAGCTAATAAAAACCAGTTATCCAATTTTCTTGGGGGGGGGGGGTTAGACGATACATTCTTAAATTTAATATCTATACTGCTCCTTAGGAAAAACTGATTCATGAATTTCTAACTCCTTCTAAGCTGCTCTACTTGGTAAAACTCTGCTCCTCTGTAGAAAGGGCTAACATTTTAACTATTTGGTAAATGCATAACTATTATCTATTTTAACTGACTTTAATGTGTCGGGATCACAGTATGCAAAACATCATTTCAAAAAGTAGAACAATCTGAAGTGAGTTCCCTACACTTACTGATACATACTAGACAGACAAAATGAAAGATTCACAGCTTATACAGAAAGACAATCACACTTTTGCTACCTGCTTATTCATTTCTGTGATGTTTATCCAGACTTTGTTCAACCCGAGCTCTCCAGATTCAATCTTCTCAAGTTGTTTTTGTTTGCTGAGTAGTTCTTCATTAAGTTTGGGAATTTCTTGGAATGAGCTTTTCTGATTAGATTCCACTAAAAGCAAACATAAGAACAATCATAAATAGCCATAACATTCCCTCATGGCTCCAAGATGAAAAAATGATCATACAGCAGGAAAGAAGACAGATTAATGAAAGTTAATTCTGGGAGGATAATGACAAATCTTATTTATCAACTCCATTGTTCTTTTTACTTGTATAAATGTGTATCTTTAACACTAAAGCTTCATTTAACTGGGGCTATCTCACTACTGGTAGTTCAACTTTTTTAAAGCCAGGTGGCTAAAAATGATAACAAGCAACATCAGCAGAAAGAGTTAGACTTGAATTGCAACTCAGTAACTTACTGTGATTTTGAGCAAATTATGCAAATTCTTTGAGCTCACTTTCTTCATGTGTAATACAGTGATAATTCTAACCACCCTGTGAAAATATTTTAGGTGAAAGAAGGGCTGTAAAGCACTAAATACAGCTGGCCAGGTATACAATAAGTGATAAATAAATGTTAAGTATTGACCTGCTCAGTTAAGAAACTTTCTGATTGGTCAACAAAGATTTATTAACCTCACTCCATTAATGCTCAAGGTGACAGCCTAAGTTATATCTCTAAATGTTTAAATTCATTTTTTCTACCTCAAATTGGTCAAATGCAAGATAGATTCTTACTACCTTTCAAGTGCTGCTTTGACAACTAAGATTTTAAATCTTTTTCATAAACAGCAAACAGTGCTTTCTTAAATCTTAAATCAACCCAAAAGCTCAAAGTGAGATAGAAGATAAAGAAAAATGTTAGGTGAATTTGGCCTTTCTTTTGAGAGACAGCATCTTCTGGATGGTTCAGAGATTTGCCAGCCTGAAGGTAGAGGCCTGAAAGAGTGCTTTCTCTTCATTCTGTAGAGTATTCTTTCCTTTTCATGGAAAATAAAATATTGATAACCGCTGGTCCTCCAGAATAAAACCTATGTCTTTCTTTCAAAGCCACAGACTGCTTGATTAGTTATCATGTGCTCTTTTTAAAATAAAAAATTGGCATTCCCTGGTGGCTCAGAGGTTAAAGCGACTGCCTCCAATGCGGGAGACCTGGGTTCGATCCCTGGGTCGGGAAGATCCCCTGGAGAAGGAAATGGCAATCCACTCCAGTATTCTTGCCTGGAGAATCCCATGGACGGAGAAGCCTAGTAGGTTACAGTCCACGGGTCGCAAAGAGTTGGACACGACTGAGCGACTTCACCTTCAAAGGGACAGATATAAAACTATTTACTAAAATCTTAAGTTCTCAAACTTTTTTTGTTTCTGTGGGTTGGCATTGAGAATACACCTGGCACACTTCAGGCACTCAGTAAGTATTAATGACTGAATAAATCTGGCCTTTGCTTAGCTCTCAACCATATTTCTCATCACTTCAGCTACAGTTCAGTCTACTTTCCTAAGTTGATTTTCCTGACATACCAACCTCTTTAAGCCTCAGTGACTGCACACACTAGCCTCTCTGCCTAGCTGACTTTTGCCCCTTCATTTCCTCCACCTTAGCCTAGTTGATTCCTTTCAAGACTCAGCACAGATAGTTGGCCCCCACCCGAGGCCACTGGTACTTCTTTACAACTCCCAACTCTACTAAGCACTGAACATGCTGTGCTGTAACTATTTACTTATCTGTCTCCTCCATCAGACTGAAGAGAGCTGCCTGAGGGCAGGGATCAGGTCTTGTTTGGCCACGTATTCCCAGAGACCAGCACAGTCCCAGGTACACAGAAGCATGTAAATGCTTGTCCAGTGAAATGATTATAGGGTATAAAGTAGAGTTAATATTATCCTGATTAAGTTAAACAAGGAAAACTCAACAAATAAATTCAACAACAAAAAGTCCCCACAAAAATCGGGGGGGGGGGTGGTGGTGGTGGTGGTGGTATCCTCACTGTAAACAAACCCACTATCTGAAAATTTAGAATTATTAAAAGAAATTAGACATTTTTATTCACTTTTCAAAAATATGTGAAGGAGTTCTTTACAAATAGTAGCCTTGGCTAAGTACTTTTAATGTAACATTTGATTTACACACAGTTTGCAGGAATACATTCATCTCATGTAGTAGGAATATTTTATCAGTCAGTCTAAATTAACATAGCACTTAGCACGCAACTGAATTTTGAATTCAATCAGGTTATAAAGAAAAGCTTATCCCACACATATCTGCCATTCTCACGTGGTAAAACACTCCAAGGCTGGGAAAGTCTCTCTTTCCTGCAATCTATATGAATTAAGTAGAAGAGGAAGTAAAACAAACACATAAGTAACTTGGATTAAAATTATTAACTAATAAACACATAAATCTGACAAGCCCTGCAAACAGTTTAAATTCTGAGGACTGTGTGAGCCAAGAAGGGATTATATTCATTATCTGATTTGGGGATTTTTAGGAGAGAGAAGACAAATAAAGGCACTCTGATTACATACACAGAATGAAATACAGTAAACAAACTTACGATTAATAATAAAAAAAACTTACGATTACTAATTCATGTTTTCAACATGGAAGCAACTCATTTAAAATTTAGTATAATCCTACTCAAAAGAATTTAGTTAGCTCTCTTCCTGATCTTTAAGAAGAGGAAATGAAGATTTCTGTACATGCCCTTTAGATACAACACATAATGCCAATAGTAATATTTCATATTTGGGTGTCTTTTTGTGTAATTACTCATCTTGTAATTGAGCCCCTACTATGTGCCCAGCCATGTACCTGGCACCAGTGCATACAAAAGAACCTGAAATTCTCAGTCTGGTGGGGAACAAGGCATCAGCCCAGAAATACTATAGACTGTGACAGATGTTATGACACAGGAATGCCCAAAGTGCTTCTGTAGCACAAATTTATCTTTATCTTTTATGGAGGGGAAAATGAAGGCTCAGAAAGAATAAGTGACTTGTCTGTGTTTTGTAGCTTATAATAAGCAAGTCAGGATTCAACAGTCAAACTTTCTGATTCTAGAAAGTTTGGAAAGGGAAGTGCTAGAAAGGACCAGCACTCTTCCTAGAACACTTCAGCTGTCACAGATGCTTATATCCTAGCACCCTTATTAGCATAAGACCATTTTTAAGTTCTGTATGAAATGACCAAACTGCTACTCTCCTGTATGACCAGAAACAGACATGTTTGACTTATCAATACTGTCCTTCTCTTCCAAAGTCTTTCCCCTCTGTCTAGCTTTGAGTGATGGAGTGGAATGGCTGGGAATAGAATCTTCCTTAGAATAACTGTGGAGGTCTTCTGGAGTACCTGGTTCTAGAAAAAGAAAACAGTGAAGAGTTTCAAGGCCAGGCAGCATTTTTAGCTTAAGGATCAAATTACTCGTTGGCCTCAAGGAAAAAATACCTAGCCTATCTGCTCTGCTTTCTGCTCCAGATATCTCAGCAATCCTGCCTCCTTTCTTCACAAGTGTCTTGGAAGATAATTAAATAAATGACAAGGTGCTCTGAACTTTAAAAAAAGGTTTTTAAGCCAGACCAGCAGGTAGTCTTATTTCCACTATCCTCTTGAAAAACAAGAAATAAACTTATTGAAATATATTTAAAGTAGCAACATAATTCAAAGAAAGATTATATAAGTTTAACAAGATTAACGTCATTTAGCTAGGAGAATGGTTTTCCCAAAAAGCCTCTTGCCAAGTGGTCCACTAAGGTTCAGCCTACAGACTGATTTATAGAGCCCCAGGCCCCACGTCTATTTTCTCAGGAAGTTCTGCTTTAAATAGTATAGGTGCTAGCATATCTATTGCAGGAAACCAAAGCCCGCAGAGCAGCTGGACTGACAATTCCCCCTCAGCTGGCTGACAAGCACAGCCAGGGCCCCAGGGCAATGCTGCTCAGTGGTAGAAAGCAGGTCTCACAGTCCAGGGCACAACTCCTGGCATCTCCTGAACAGAGTATTTCCAGGTATTGGTATTAACATATTGTTATATGTCAAATATGTCAAAACATATTCGTTGCCTGATTGATTGTTAGATCTATTGTATGTACACACTTCAAACATGCCTTTCTAAACAAAGAAATTTCCTGAGAATGAAAAGCTCGGCTAAGGTACACATTACACTGGTGACCTGAAAACACAGGCACAGAGCAGTCAGAGAAATAAATCCCTGGAAGGCAGAACTGAGCAATGTTTTGAAATGTATAAACAAATAATTGCTTTACGTGACCCAAAGAGTCAGATGTGACTTAGTGACTGAACAACAACAACAACAAATATGTGACCCAAACAAGCTGCTGTACAAACGTAGGAGGCCCAACTAGTTACGGAGAGTTGTCAGCATAGACAGGTATCGTCAGTGGCTATTTATAGTTAAAACACTGCTTCTCAGAACTTCCTTTCCAAGTTATGATTATTACTTACCAAGAAAAACACCATGTAATACTGCCAAGTACAAAATTAGGGAGGGAAAATAACTAGAATACAAAGCTCATCCTTTCTTACACTGTACTCTGATCCCACTGATTTATAACACAGAAATCAGGATGATCCTGGCAGAGAATTGTGGCCTATCCAATCCCATTCCCTGAATCAGAAGTTCAGAAGAAAACTAAAGTTAATACTTCAATATATTTTTTTAAGCAACATCACTAGGAACATCATTAATACATTAAGCATTAGCTGTCCCTAGGTTAAGTTTGGAACTTAACTAACTGCAGGCAACAAAGAGAAACTGGGGTGAAGGAAAGCTAGGATGTTGTGATCACCTAGGGCTTACTTCTAGGAAGTAAGGAAACAACTCTAATTCTAGTTCTAGGGACAGATTTCTTTATGACTTTGACAAAGCCTACTGGTCAGTCTGCTGGAATATTAAAGCTGCTAAAGTTAGGGTATTTGTGATTTTATGATTAACCTGAAACTGGTTCCTTAGCTTAGAAATTAAAAAAAAAAAACCAAAAACTAATTTATTACTTATAATAAAATTCAGGTTGTAATTATAGCTATGCATTATTTGTTAGTTAAAACAAAGACTGAGTAAAGTATCTTTTGGGTATAACTTTCTTTCCTTTTTTTGTAATTTGCTGTTGTTGCTTTAAGATTTTTATTAGCTTAGAAAATTAACCCTTGTAACCTAGAACCAAAGATCTCAGTGTTGCTAAAGAAAGATCTTTAGGCTAAAATGGGTTGAAGCTACCATGTAAGCACATCTCTCAGAAAAAGGACGTTGGATACAAAATACAAGTTAACAACTTAGAATATATAAAACTCTTCAACTTCAAAAGTTTCTTAAGAGCCACTGACTCATGAGACAAATATTTATTTGCGACTCAGCACACACTAACCACGCCATACACGCTTGGTATTATTATTACTGCTCAGTACTATGCTTCTCTAGGTTTTTCTTAAGGAGGATGTTGTCTGATAGACACGCCCACATTCTTTCTCAAACAGCCCTGAGAAGAGGAAGGAAATAGCCTAGTGTTGCTACTGCCACTTTACAGTTGGGAAACATGAAGTGGCAATGGGTGGAAATTAACCAAGGTTCTAGAATCCTGGATCTCGGCCCTTTCCTTCTATGCTATAAACACTGACTGAAATGCCATTATTTCAGATGCTATTTGTCCCAATGATGTATAAGCGCTGGGTTTTGTTTGTGCGTTTAAAAATAAATGTTATTGCATTCAAGCTGACAGCTAAGAAAGAGTTTAAAAAATGCTGAAAGGACCATGTAACTGTTTCATCAGAGTGAGCAAAAATCTTAATTCAGTGTGGTTCATTTTGTCCTAGAACCTGGCAAAGAGTCCAAAATTATACTCTGAAAAGGGTGACCACTTACTTGTTCGGAACTTTTCCTTGAGGGAATCCAGATCCTCCTTCAGAGCGACTTGCATCCACACCAGGCCAACGCAGGCCACGACACAGGCGGCAAGGATGACAAACGCACAGAGGGGATAACAGATCTTGCAGCATCGTAAATAGTCTCCCCTGATCATAAGAACAAATTCAACCAGGAGTATGAAAGGGATTATGAATACAGTTTGATTCCAAATAGCACATGTGTGGGCATGCAATTAGCATCTCTAATGAATAACCAACCCATTTACCAGGGAACATAGGGTAACACACTTAAATCTGAACAGCAGGTTGAATATGTCAAGATAACATGATCCAGGAAGAGTTCATCTACTGGGGGTAAACTTCTCATGAAATGAGGGAGTTTCTGAGTTACAGGAAACACCTGTGGGCACTGCAGCTCACTGCCATCATCATCAATTCAGGTCTTTGGAAACTGACTCAGATTAGGGAAGTGTCAAGATCAGAGTTTTCTCTGCCATTTATTAGGGCACTGTAATTCACTTATCTATCTAGTTCTCTCTCTCAAATATATAGTCATTCAAGAGGACCTTGTTTCACTTTATTTAAACTTTATAAACTTTTGAGTAAGCTTTATTGAAAATGGAATGAAAAAAACTAGAACGGTAGGTTAAAGTGGACACCTCATACACTCCAGCTGATTGGTTCAGAAGGAAGGAAACATAGGAAGGAGGTAGATTTCAAATCAAACGTCAACCAGCACTCAAGGTCTAAACTAAACCAACAGGGTAACTGTTCCAGTTAACTATTCCACTTCATCAGATCTTCATAGCTGAAGCCCAGGATTGCCCTGAACTACTTCACCTGGCAAAGCTCATTAGAAACCAATCTCTTCCTTTAATATAATAGGACAAAGACGTTCCAAACAAATAAATCTCAAAAGATTTGATCTCTTTTAGCATCCTAAGCTTCAGCCTAGATCTTGCTTTCACATCCTCAGCAGCATACTCTTTTAATGTGCTCCTTAAGAGAGTCCAAGGGCACTTTAAAGATTCCCTTCAACCCCTGCCTACCCTAACCCTCAATTCCCAATGTCTTTGTGTTTACTAGAGGAGGGCATGGCAATCCGCTCCAGTATTCTTCCCTGGAGAATCCTACGGACAGAGGAGCCTGGCAGGCTACAGTCCATGGAGTCACAAAGAGTCGGACACCACTGAGTTGTTTAAAAATAAATGTTATTGCATTCAAGCTGACAGCTAAGAAAGAGTTTAAAAAATGCTGAAAGGACCATGTAACTGTTTCATCAGAGTGAGCAAAAATCTTAATTCAGTGTGGTTCATTTTGTCCTAGAACCTGGCAAAGAGTCCAAAATTATACTCTGAAAAGGGTGACCACTTACTTGTTCGGAACTTTTCCTTGAGGGAATCCAGATCCTCCTTCAGAGCGACTTGCATCCACACCAGGCCAACGCAGGCCACGACACAGGCGGCAAGGATGACAAACGCACAGAGGGGATAACAGATCTTGCAGCATCGTAAATAGTCTCCCCTGATCATAAGAACAAATTCAACCAGGAGTATGAAAGGGATTATGAATACAGTTTGATTCCAAATAGCACATGTGTGGGCATGCAATTAGCATCTCTAATGAATAACCAACCCATTTACCAGGGAACATAGGGTAACACACTTAAATCTGAACAGCAGGTTGAATATGTCAAGATAACATGATCCAGGAAGAGTTCATCTACTGGGGGCAAACTTCTCATGAAATGAGGGAGTTTCTGAGTTACAGGAAACACCTGTGGGCACTGCAGCTCACTGCCATCATCATCAATTCAGGTCTTTGGAAACTGACTCAGATTAGGGAAGTGTCAAGATCAGAGTTTTCTCTGCCATTTATTAGGGCACTGTAATTCACTTATCTATCTAGTTCTCTCTCTCAAATATATAGTCATTCAAGAGGACCTTGTTTCACTTTATTTAAACTTTATAAACTTTTGAGTAAGCTTTATTGAAAATGGAATGAAAAAAACTAGAACGGTAGGTTAAAGTGGACACCTCATACACTCCAGCTGATTGGTTCAGAAGGAAGGAAACATAGGAAGGAGGTAGATTTCAAATCAAACGTCAACCAGCACTCAAGGTCTAAACTAAACCAACAGGGTAACTGTTCCAGTTAACTATTCCACTTCATCAGATCTTCATAGCTGAAGCCCAGGATTGCCCTGAACTACTTCACCTGGCAAAGCTCATTAGAAACCAATCTCTTCCTTTAATATAATAGGACAAAGACGTTCCAAACAAATAAATCTCAAAAGATTTGATCTCTTTTAGCATCCTAAGCTTCAGCCTAGATCTTGCTTTCACATCCTCAGCAGCATACTCTTTTAATGTGCTCCTTAAGAGAGTCCAAGGGCACTTTAAAGATTCCCTTCAACCCCTGCCTACCCTAACCCTCAATTCCCAATGTCTTTGTGTTTACTAGAGGAGGGCATGGCAATCCGCTCCAGTATTCTTCCCTGGAGAATCCTACGGACAGAGGAGCCTGGCAGGCTACAGTCCATGGAGTCACAAAGAGTCGGACACCACTGAGTGAGTAACACTTTCACTTGTGCTCACTACTGGAGGGTGTTACCATCTAAAAGTGGTTTGAAAAAAGCTGCCTTTTCTGTCTCCCACCCTCCATTTCTCTCAAGGTTCATAGTTTTTACAGAACGTCCTTCATCATATTCCCCCATTACCAGATTCAGACCCATCAACAGTGGGGGGCAAAAAAAAAACAACCCAAACAAACAAATAAAAAACCCTGCAGTCTTAAGGTCCCTGTGTCTCCTAAATTTAACAACAAGACCTTGTCTCTCAAATTTCTCTCTCCCTATGTCCCTATTCTTAGCTTCTTTGCTACTCTCACCGGGCTCTTGGCACATTCCCCAAGTCCACATTTCCACCCTAGATTCAGAGCTCTTTGTATACTTAAGAGACAGATCTCTAACTTATTCTTCATTCAGAACCTGACCTCATCTCCCTAACATTTTTCCTTCCTTGTGCCTTCCAGGGACTATACACTTTTTTCTTCCTAAGAACTCCCCTCTCCTCTCCTTTCCTTTCCTTTGCCCCCTTGGTAGTGCAAGGAGATGCCTTTTCCCATCCCAGCCTCAGTACTTCTTTACTCACTTGATAAAGCGAGAGCGATTTCCAGCTACACCAAATTCCTCTTCCTCCTCTGAGCTGGACTCAGAGTCTGAGTCAGGAGGCTCCGTGCGAAGCAGGCGGTGGCCTGAGCCTTTCTTGGGTTTCTTTCTCCGGCTGTCCCCAGCCAAGCCGATCAATGCATTGAGCTCTTTGCGCTTTTTCATCTTCTTGTGTGGGGTAAGTGGAGCACCCACTCCTGAGCTGCCAGGTTCGTACCCGACGCCCAATTCTCTCCCTGCCTTGGAGCTGCCTTCCAGGGTGAGGAATCCTGGGCCAGAGCCCTCTGGCCACTCCCACCCAGGGGTGGGACTGACCAGATATACTAGGGGCTGGAGACTGGACTCCAGAGGAAACTGGAACTCAGATGAATGGGGGAAGTCACATAGAGATGGCCAGGGAGCCGGTGATCCAAATGGGTAAAGGCCTATGCATGGAGTGCCAGTTACTTAAGAGGGTATTGGGGAGGGGAGCAACTTTTGTCTCTCAGGATAAAAAGTCAAGTCAAGAATGAGAGATTCTGAACCCTGGTCAGCAGACAGTATTTCTAAGGGTACTCCAGGAGCTTGAAAGGACACACAGAAAGGTGTTTCGGACTTCCGGGGCAGGATTTCCAATGGAGAGAAAAACAAGAAACTTGGTTCTTGAAAGGGAAGAGACGGGGAGATGCAAAGCAAGACGGTGGGAACGCGCTGATCTCTCCCTAGATGGTAGCAGAAAGGGGCTCCCAGCCACTACAACCCTCACAGAGAAAATACCCGAGTCCGAGAAGATCACCGTCCTCCAGCCTCCGTCCTGAGTTTGAGGGAGTCAGAGGCCAAGGAAGACCCAGAGCCCAGCCTGGAGGATTCGGCCTCAGAGGAGCCAGTCCCGCGCCTGGGAAGACCCCAGCCCTGCTGTCTGGGCCTGGGGGCGCGGTGAGGAGGGGTGACCGCGGCTCAGCCCACCTGAAGCGCTCCCGCCGAGTTTGAGGTGTTCCGGTACGGGCGACTCTCGGCAACTCACACGCGCCGCTTCCACTCCAGCCGCGACTCCGGTCCCCGCTCCGGCTGCGGCCGCAGCTGCTCCCAAGTCGCTGGTGGCGGCGGCGGCTGTGGCCGCAGGCTCCAGACCCGGGCCATCGCTTCAGCCCCAGCTCACTTCCCCTTTGGCAGCGGCCGCCGGCACCGCCTGCCAATAAGGCGCACGCCCATTGGCCGCCTGCTCCATGACGTCACGCAAGGGGGGTGGGGGAGGCGGGGCGTTAAAAGGCGCAGGCTCTGGCGCGGGCAGTCAGTCTGCCCTCTCGAGGAGGCTCCGCCCCCAGGGAGGTGCCAGGGGACCTGTCTCTCACCTGTCCTGGGCCGTGTGTTGTTTCCAGAGGAGCAGGGATGAGCCAGGCAAAGCACCCAGCTGGATGAATTTGCTTGGGAAGTTCATCACCGCATCGGCCCCCAGTTGTGACTAACCCAGTTTAGAGGTGCTAACCCTCTGACTCTCCAGCTGTTTATCAAAGGTTTTAGGCGTGTTACAGGTTAATGACCCGGTTGAACACATTCATTCATTCATTCTGTAAATATTTATTGATTACCACGTGTCAGAAACAGTTCTACCGCTGAGGATACAGCAATAAACAAAATAACCACTGTGCCTGCCTTCCAGGGTAGGGTTGCCCGATTTAGGGAATAAAATACAGGACACTTAGGAAAGTTTAAATTTCAGATAAACAACGATTTTTTTAAAATGTAAGTATATCTCATGTAACGTCTGGGACATCTTCATACTTAAAAGTTATTTTTATTTGAAGTTCAATTTTAACTGGACGTCCTGTGTTTTATCTGCCAACCCTGTTCCTGCAGTTTATACTTGAGTGGAAGGAGGTGATAAATATGATGGGGAAAACGGAAACATGATAAAGGGACGGGGAGTGCCTCTGTGATAAGGGGACCTTTGGTTAGAGATTGGGAGGCAGTGAGGGAATGAGTTGTGCAATGACCCCAAGGAAGGAATGACGTGGAAAACGTGGTGTGGCTGGACCTGAAGAGCCAGCTGTTGCTGCCGCTAAGTCGCTTCAGTCGTGTCCGACTCTGTGCGACCTCATAGACGGCAGCCCACCAGGCTCCTCTGTCCATGGGATTCTCCAGGCAAGAAGACTGGAGTGGATTGCCATTTCCTTCTCCACTGAAGAGCCAAAGGAAAGCTATAAGAAATGAGGTCAGACAAGCATCAGGAGCAGATCTCGTAGGGCTTGAGGGACCACTGTGAGGACTTTGGGAAACCATTGATGCTTTAAGCTCTGGCTTAGATTTTTTAAAAGATCACTCTAGCTACTGTGTGGAAAAGAGAATTAGGAGAAAAAAAGACAAGTAAATATGATGGCAATAGTGGAGATGGTGAGCATTCTGGATGCTTCTTGACCACAGAGCTAACAATGTTTGCTGATGGTTTACAGAGCAGGTGTGTGCAAAACAAGGAGTCATAGATGACTCCAGAGTCAGGTTGCAACAGCTGGAACAAAGGAATTGCTGTTTACTGAGATAGGAAGGAGCAGATTTGCGGCAAACTTGAGAAGCCAATTCAGTACTCAGATGTACTGTTTGGTACATCTATTTGGAATTCTGGGTAGAGGTTGGGTCCTGAAATATAAATCTGAGAGTCTCCCATGTAAATAGTATTTAAAGCAAAGTGCTTTGAACTACTCAGAAAAAAGTCATTTAAAGTAATTTTTTAATACAATTTTAAAATTTATTTTTGGCTCTACTGGGTTTTTTGTTGCTGTGCAGGCTTTTCTCTAGTTGTGGTGAGCGGGGACTACTCTCTCGTTGTGGTACGCAGGCTTCTCTTGTTGCAGTTTCTGTAGTTGTGGCACATGGACTTACTAGTTGCGGCTCCCGGGCTCTAGAGCACAGGCTCAATAGTTGTTGCACAGGGGCTTAGTTGCTCCGTGGCATGTGGGATCTTCCTGGATCAGAGATTGAACCCATGTTTTCTGCACTGGCAGGCAGATTTTTTACTGCTGAGCCACCAGGAAGCCCTAAAGTAATTTTTATGAGGTGAGGTGAGGTGAAATCACTCAGTCGTGTCTGACTCTTTGCGACCCCATGGACTGTAACCTACTAGGCTTCTCTGTCCATGGGATTCTCCAGGCAAGAATACTGGAGTGGATTGCCATTTCCTTCTCCAGGAGATCTTCCCGACCCAGGGATCAAACCCGGGTCTCCTGCATTGGAGGCAGACGCTTTAACCTCTAAGCCACCAGGGAAGCCCTAAAGTATAGCCCTAAAAAGTAATTTTTATATATTGACACTTCTTACTGTGTCAATCACATTGCCTTTGTCTAGGGATACCCACCCAAAGTCTGGGCCTGTTTCTTATTTATCTTTATGTGTCAAGTCCAGAGGTAGAATATCCGATATATATGTGACATCTATGTAGGTGGGCAGAGTTATATAGAGATATGAGTGGAGGTTTGGAATCAAGAGTTCTGGGATGAAATCATTTGGAATATTTACTAGCTCTGTCAACATGGAAGCCATTTAAATCTGAGCTTCAGTTTTCCTCTCTGCAAAGTGAGGATTAAGGTCTATTTCACAGGACAGACACATGAGAAGATACTTGTGAAAGTGCTTTTGATGCCCCCCAAACGTGATGCAGTTATTTTGGCTTTTTGTTTCCTTTTGTTTCTAGAGCTGTGCTACCCAATATGGTAGTCAGTAGTCACTAGCCACTTATGACAATTTAAATTTATGTTTTGCTTAATTAAAATTAAAAGTTTAAATTAGTTCCCCAGTCTCACTGGCCACTGCTCCAAAACCATATGTGGTTAGTGGCTATTGGGCAGCAACAGAACAGTACATTTCCATCGTTATAGAAAGTTTTGTTGGACAGCTCTGTACTAGCATCTCCTTGAAGGTGTGGTACTGCACAGGAAAAGGTCTCGACTTCTAGAACCATTTCACAAACACGTGCTGTGGTCATGAGAAGCCCAGGCATAAGGAGTGACTGGCCCAGGATAGCTCTTCCATGGCCCTCCTGTGTTGTAGATGTTACATATACACCAAGAGAACCTGGGGCTGAGGAACCCAAGGGAGTGAGGTGGAGCCAAAGCTGTTTCACCCAGCTGCAATGACATCTGGTCAGCCAGGCCCTGCCCTCTCATGAAGTGGACCAGTCATGGATGGGGAGGTTGGAGGAGGATCTGTGATTCAGTCCCACTGTCCACCTTTTTGTCTCTCTCTATATATATTTTGTCTATTGCTCTTTAGATTACACGACTTTCGGTGTCAGGTAAATATCCCATGAAATACTGAGCCTTTGAAAGCTACTGGCCAGGTGTCTGTCTATCTTCTCTCAGGAGCTCTTGGTACTTTATAGATTTCTCCCTCAAACTTGGACCCTCAAGGCCAGAAATTAAGCCAACCCTTTCAGGGCAAGGGCTCCTGCACTGAGGAGCCATGTGCTTTCCCACACCAGGACCTCTCAAGGTTGTGACCCATCTGCTCATTTGGGGTTGTTCACATTATGATTCTTTGTCTGTGCAGCCCTGTTACTCATTCAAAACTTGTTTGGAATGCACTAAGATCTTGGGTAAGTAACTTTCCCAAGTGACCCTGCTTATTTAACTTATATGCAGAGTACATCATGAGAAATGCTGGGCTGGATGAAGTGCAAGCTGGAATCAAGATTGCTGGGAGAAATATCAATAACCCCAGATATGCAGATGACACCACCCTTATGGCAGAAAGTGAAGAAGAACTAAAGAGCTTCTTGATGAAAGTGAAAGAGAAGGGTGAAAAAGTTGGCTTAAAAGTCAGCATTCAGAAAACTAAGACCATGGCATCTGGCCCCATCACTTCATGGCAAATAGATGGGGAAACAGTGGAAACAGTGACAGGCTTTTTTTGGGGGGGGGGGCGGTGGGCTTCAAAATCACTGCAGATGGTGACTGCAGCCATGAAATTAAAAGGCACTTGCTCCTTGGGAAAAAAGTTCTGAACAACCTAGACAGTATATTAAAAAGCAGAGACATTACTTTGCTGACAAAGGTCCATCTAGTCAAAGCTATGGTTTTTCCAGTAGTCATGTATGGATGTGAGAGTTGGACTATAAAGAAAGCTGAGTGCAGAAGAATTGGTGCTTTTGAACTGTGGTGTTGGAGAAGACTCTTGAGAGTCCCTTGGACTGCAAGGAGATCAAACCAGTCCATTCTAAAGGAGATCAGTCCTGAATATTCAGTGGAAGGACTGACGCTGAAGCTGAAACAATCCTTTGGTCACCTGATGAGAAGAACTGACTCATTGGAAAAGACCCTGATGCTGGGAAAGATTGAAGGCAGGAGGAGAAGGGGACAATAGAGGATGAGATGGTTGGATGGCATCACCGACTCAATGGATATGAGTTTAAGTAAACTCTGGGAGTTGGTGATGGACAGGGAGGCCTGGCATGATGCAGTCCATGGGGTCACAAACAGTCAGACACAACTGAGTGACTGAACTGAACTGAACTGAACTGGAGTCACTTTCCAGTTCTGGTATTCTAGCTTTTCTGTGTGTACAATGGGAATAAGCATATTCCCTGCCCAACTTTCTGGTCCATGCTTTTTTGGGGAGGGAGCAACATCATAGTGTTTATATAGGGTGAATGATACCCTCCGAATTATCCTACAATAATGTGCGGAGGGTAAGCAAAGTTGAGTTCCCAGAGCTCAAAATCCCTTTCTGTGTGAGTGGCAAAGTCACATCTTGAGATGCTTTGCTACCTTAGAAGACTCTACAGAATGCTTTCACTTGGGAAAACTGATGCAGAGAGTGGGGGCAAACTGGCGCAGGGCCAATGATCAGAAATGTGATCCAGGACTTTGGATTCCTAGGCTGAAGCTCTTTAAAATCTCATAATCTCTTCTTTGGGATCTAAGTCCACATCTGAGCTCTGTCAGTTGGCAGCTATGTGACCTTGGGCAAATGACTGAGCCTCTCTGAGTCTCCACTTATGTGAAGTGGTGGTAATAATAGTACCTAGGACTAGTCATGTAGTTTGTGGGGATCAGTGCAAATGGAAATGCAAGATCCCTTGTTCAAAAATCAGGAAAAAAGCTTTTTTTTCCCGCTTTCATGATTTCTTGCCTAGCTTGTCACACTGTTCATTGCTCACTAGTTAGCCCTGTGCTTCCTTGGGCATGGGGACACTCACGGGGTGAAGGGCCCTTCCTCAGGCACCCCAACCCAGCCCTCCCTGTGTCTGTACCCAGGCCAAGGATGAGATGGTGCAGGGGAACAGGCAGCTGAGAACCTATTCTGGGGAAGGGGAGAGGAAGGTGGGGTGAGGCAGGACTACGTGTGAACAGAGCCTCCAAGTCCCCAATGCAGGCTCCATTGCTCCATCAGACTTCACTTTCAAAACACAAATTCAAAAATGAAATGATTAAGAATTTCAAGATGGTAACCACAGAGGATTAAGCCCCAGTTGTGGCACACCCTTCTGAGTCGGGGGTTCTGTGTCACATACTTGTGAAACTGACCCTGATAATATGTAACTCACAGAGTAGCTGTGTGAAGAAGCAATGTGCCTGGCTCATAGTAAATGCTCAATAAATGTACCTGTTCCATTAATGTGATTATTAATTATTCAATGTAATTTATTATAGATTTATTAAGTATAATTTTCATGGTGACCCAGTTGGGTAATTAATCTTCATTTACCTAATAGAAAATGCTGCTTCCATCAGCTACAAGAATTCCCTTTGCCATCATTTTTCTTGTCGTTTTTCTATGGTTAAAGTTGGAGGGAAGGAACAGGAATGAATGTTTAAAAATACTCAGGTAAGAATCTGCTTTGCCATCATTTTTCTTGGTGTTTTTCTATGGTTAAAGTTGGAGGGAAAGAACAGAAATGAACATTTAAAAATACTCATGTATAGGGCGTTTTGGGTGTTAATCATCACTGTGATAAATTAGTCCTCCCAAGGTAAGCATCTTATCCTTGCTCTAACTGAGAAGAAAATGGATGTCCAGGGATTGCAAGAGGCTTGCCCAGGGACACAGCACATCAGTAGCAGAAACTGGGACTTGGATCTAGATCTGAGCCTTGGAAGCCTGAGTTCTGCACCTGGACCCAGCGCCACGCTGGCGGACCTGTTGCCTGGGCCTTTGTGTGCAGCTCATCTGGAAAGGGACCACCAGCTGAAGTGTCTTACCTCTCCTGGGATGGCTTCATCTGCTTTCCCAGCCCCTTCCCCATTCTTTTTGCTGCTGTGTTGGCAGCTGCATCCGGTGCCCGAAAGACAATGGGAAGAGGAAGGACTGGGTGTCAGGAGAGGGGCCAAGCTCCAAGCTAAACAATGATTTTTCTCCAGGTGGGTCCCCGGCAGCAGGAAGCAGCACTGGTTCCCAGCATTATTGTGGGCAGGGATGAGGGCTGCCCCCACCGGGATCCTTCTTCTATTCTAGGCACAGTCTCCTCTGAGTTGCTGCAAGCTTTGTTCCCTCGACTGTGTAGTAGCCTCAGTTTCCCCATCTACTGACTATCCTAGCACCCAGAACAGCGTCCAGTGCTCGAAGGACCTTGGGCACTGTTTGCTGAATTAAATTATTGCAAGAGCAGGAGAGAGCTATTGGAAGAATTTCTAGGCATTGTTCTTCATCTTGGTGATCCCACCCATTCATTCCATCCATCTATCCATCTGTCCAACAATCCTGCCCTAAAGAAGCTACTTCCACGTGCCAAGTCATGTGTGGCCTTGGAATACACCAGTAATATCCAGGTTCTGCACTGCCAGAGTTCCCAGGAAGCAGGCAGTGGTCCCCAGGGTTTATATTGGGGGACAAAAAGAAAGTCTGGAATGACTGAGTTTATTTTAGGATGAGAACAATAATCCTGGGAGGAAAGAATGGACAATGGCCTTCAGACCACCTGCTCTTGCCCTCCTTTCCAGGGGCTTGAGCTGGAAATGGACTTGCAGCTGGACCAGAGGGAGCCCTGAGTCTGGGTACAGTATTGTATGGGTTTGAGTCTCAGCCTCTTCACCTACTGAATGTGTGATCTTAGATGAGTTCCTTTTCCTCTCTGAGTCTGTTTTCTCATCTGTAAACTGGAACTAACTATGTGCACCTCCCGGCAGTGCCTGAGGATTAAATTTAAATGGTGGGCATTAAAGGGCTTCAAGCGAACTGTTAAATGCATTGAGTGGACAGGGAAACCAGGAAACAGACCTCTGAGATACCTATTTGGAGCAGGGGACTTAGTGCAGGCTGGGAAAGAAGGTGCTAGGATCGTGATGGGAAGGCTGTTCTAACTGAGAAAGGGCTGCGTGTGTGTGTGCGTCTCTGTGTGTGTGTGTGTGTATGTGTGTGTGTGTGCTCCCTCCATCAATGCTGGGGGTGGATGAAGGAGTAAATGGCAGGCGATGCTGAATCAGCAAGGTGTGGGAGTGGGGGACAACACGGAGAGGCTGTCTGGGCCAATCTGAGTGCTTTTCTAAGGGAATAGCACTGGCTTTGTGTGTCTAAATCAGCCTGAGACTACAGTTCAGCTCCATCTGAGACCAGTCTACTTACCGAGAAGACTGGCACTAGGAGACAATAGACATATAGTGCCTCATGCTGCCCCCTGCAGGTTTTCTGCAGAACTGCACCTCTTAAATGGGGACAATTTCTCTTCACCACAAATGGTAACTCTCCTGTGTCAGGAGATGGGGAAACACAAAATAGACAAGATCATGCTCCTGCTGTGTAAGAGCTTCTGGTGTGTGAGTGTGTGTGTGTGAGAGAGACAGATCAACAGACAGAGACAGAGAACAATAAAGATGAACAGTAAAGACGTGATCAGCACCATGATACAAGGTGCAGAAAGGGTAGGGATGGTATTAGGGAAATGTTTTGAAATGAAGTAAGCTTTCATCCATTCAATCATCCATCCATCCATCCATCCAGCATATATTTATTGAACACTTAATGTATTACAAGCTCTATTCTTTGTGCTGGAGTTATAACAAGGAACAAAATACACAGAAATCCATGCTTGCATGGAACTTACATTCTAATGAAAGGAAAAAATTCACAAATAAGGTGATAAATATACATTGTGTTGGATAATGAGTACTAAGGAGCTGGGAGAAATATCAATAACCTCAGATATGCAGATGACACCATCCTTATGGCAGAAAGTGAAGAGGAACTAAAAAGCCTCTTGATGAAAGTGAAAGAGGAGAGTGAAAAAGTTGGCTTAAAGCTCAACATTAAGAACACGAAGATCATGGCATCTGGTCCCATCACTTCATGGGAAATAGATGGGGAAACAGTGGAAACAGTGTCAGACTTTATTTTTTGGGGCTCCAAAATCACTGCAGATGGTGACTGCAGCCATGAAATTAGAAGACGCTTACTCCTTGGAAGAAAAGTTATGACCAACCTAGATAGTATTTTCAAAAGCAGAGACATTACTTTGCCGACTAAGGTCCATCTAGTCAAGGCTATGGTTTTTCCTGTGGTCATGTATGGATGTGAGAGTTGGACTGTGAAGAAAGCTGAGAGCCGAAGAATTGATGCTTTTGAATTGTGGTGTTGGAGAAGACTCTTGAGAGTCCCTTGGACTGCAAGGAGATCCAACCAGTCCATTCTGAAGGAGATCAACCCTGGGATTTCTTTGGAAGGAATGATGCTAAAGCTGAAACTCCAGTACTTTGGCCACCTCATGGGAAGAGTTAACTCATTGGAAAAGACTCTGATGCTGGGAGGGATTGGGGGCAGGAGGAGAAGGGGACGACCAAGGATGAGATGACTGGATGGCATCACGGACTCAATGGACGTGAATCTGAGTGAACTCTGAGAGATGGTGATGGACAGGGAGGCCTGGCGTGCTGCGATTCATGGGGTCGCAAAGAGTCGGACACGACTGAGTGACTGAACTGAACTGAAAGGAAGAGTATTGTTGTAGTGATTACAGCTTTTGAAGTGGAATTTGAATAAAGAGATCCAAGGAAGAGGAATTTTGGCTTCTGTACATGATTAAAATTGTGCTGGACTTTCTGTCCTGCATAACTAACTAGTGTGTGTACGTGTGTGCACACTCAGTCATGTCCAACTTTTTGTGACCCCACAAACTGTAGCTCACCAGGCTTTTCTATCCAGGAGAATTTTTCAGGCAAGAATACTGGAGTGGGATGCCATTTCCTCCTTCAGGGGATCTTCCCTGCCCAGGGATCACACCTGCATCTCCTCTGTCTCCTGAATTGCAGATGGATTCTTTACTGCTGCCTCATGGGGGAAACCCATAAATAACTAGAAAACTGTACAAATATATGGAATAACTTTTTAGACATTGGACAGTAATTAGCGCAGAACTATTATCCTTGAGAGAAGGAAAACAAGACAGTACAAAGAAAATTAACTGTCTTTTTCTTATGAAAATAGATATAAAAACATTTAAGAAATGTTACCAAATCGTAACCAACTCCAAATAAAAATCATATATCATGACCAAGTGGGGTTCATCTTAGAAATGCAGGATTAGTTTAACATTGAAAATCACCATATTGTAAAATAAATGAGAAAAACATAATTTATCACAATATATACAAAAAAGAGCATTGATAATATTCACCATCTATTTATGAGAAAAGCTCTATTAAAATTAAGAGTAAAATGTGGTAAAGAGCATCTATGAAAGTTCTACAGCTAATATCATACTTCTGACCTTTTCCAGTCCTGTGGCCACTGCTGAGTTTTCCAAATTTGCTGGCAGATTGAGTGCAGCACTTTCACAGCATCATCTTTCAGGATTTGAAACAGCTCAACTGGGATTCCATCACCTCCACTAGCTTTGTTCGTAGTCTGTCTCTTATACACATCTCCATCTATTTATGAGAAAAGCTCTATTAAAATTAAGAGTAAAATGTGGTAAAGAGCATCTATGAAAGTTCTACAGCTAATATCATACTTAATGCTGAAAGAGAATACTTTTACATTAAGAACAGGACAGGGATGTCTGCTTTCATTATTTCTGTTCAACACTGTACTGAGGTCCTAATCACTGCCACAGTAAAAAAAGAAAAAAGGTCACATATTTAGATATGAAGAAGTAAACTGTCTTTATTTACAGATCAGATAATATAATAATATAAATAAAAAGTCCTAAGGAATCTATAAAAGAGCTATTAGAACTAATATATTAATTTAGCAAAATCACAAGATAAAAGGTCAATGTACAAAAGTTATTTGTATTTTTGTATACTAGAACTGAACAACTGGAAAATAAAAATTTAGAGCCATTTACAATGACTTAAAAACATGGAATATTTATGGATAAGTTCAGCAAATTATGTGTAAAATCGGTACACTAAAACTACAAAATACTGCTGAGACCAAAGTAAGATCTAAATAAATAAATGCATCATACTCATGGATTGAAAGACAACATTGTTATGATGTCAGTTATTCCTAAATTCATCTATAGATTCAATGCAGCCATAAGCAAAAATACTAGCAGGCTTTTTTTTGGATAAAAATTGACAAGCTGATCCTAAAATATATATAAAAATGCAAAAACCTATAATAGTAAAAAATTTTTTTGAGGAAGAACAAAGTTGGAAGATTTACAATATTTGATTCTAAAACTTTCCTCAAGGTGGGAGCATGTTTGCATATTTGAGGAGCAGTAAGGATACTTGTATGGCTGTAGAAGAATGTTTGATGCAAAGAGATTACAGATTTCATTCTAAGTCAGTTAGGGAGCTATTAGAAGATTTTGATAAGGGAGCTTACATGATCCCACTTAATGTTTTAATAAGGTCACTCTGGCTTCCATATTCAGAACAGAATAAAAGGGGAAAGGGCAGAAGCAGAAAAGCAGTTTAGAGGCTACTGCTGTAATACAGAGATGATGGTAATCTGGACCAAGTGGTGAGAAGTGGTTGGTTTATGGACACATTTTTAAAGGAAGAGCTGACTGAATTTCCTGATAACTGGATATAGGGCATGGAAGAAAGAAGTTAAGGTCTGGGCAACTGGACAACAGGGCTGCTAGTTACTATGGTGGGGAAGCTGGTAGGAGGATGAGATGAAGTGTTTTGTGTGGCTGAACCACACTGACTCCATCTGATCAGCTTCATCTTAGGCCTGAAGTCTACCCCCTCCTCTTTTTGCATGACTGAGCTTTAACCTACTCATAAGGATTTGCACAAGCCATATATATTCTCTATCAACTTTTACCCTTGCCTTCATCTCATATGAAAACTGGAAGAATGCCTTTTGCTGATGCAGATGGTTAATGGTTATGAGATCCCTGGGGGAGATGAAAAATGCCCAGTTTCCTTCGGTGCTGACATGCTTCCCACTTGATAGTCAGATTCAATTTTTAGCTTTGGCTCTTTTATATCTTCCTGAACTTCCTCCACAGTATGGTGTGGAGCATAGCTATCAATGTCTGGACTGTGGTCCACACTGTCCTGCCTGTATGTAAGTTGCCCACAATAGACTTCACTGTTGCACCTTATGGAGTTGCTTGCTGCATTTTTCAGCCTTAAACTTCCTTCTCAATTCAGAGGATATTATTCAACATCCTTCTTCCCAACAATTTTGTTAAAGACATGATAAGTTTGAGATATCTATTGGATACCCAAGTGGGGTTATCAGGTAGGTAGGTCCATGAATATGAAATTTAGGTTAGAGGTGTATTTAAAGCCACGAGATTAGATGAGAAGACTCATGGGATGAGGGGAAATAGAAGAAAAGTTCCAAAGACTGAACTTTGTGGGTCCTCCAATATTTAGCACTTGTGGGAATAAGGGGGTTCATCTGAGAATTCAGAGGAAAAATTGTGTTAGGAGCAAAGGTGTTAGAAAAGAGAGGAGACCAATAATGTCAGACATATGGGCAGGGGAAGTGTTGAAGGGTCTTGAATGCCAGGATGGGGATGTCATCTTACAAGACAGAGTCACAATCAGATTCAAGTCATAGAAAGATTCCTCTGGTAGCACTGTGGGATTGAAACAGAGGTTAGGAAGGGGTCAGACTTTAGGTAGGTGTGCATTCATGCTTAGTCACTCAGTCGTGTCACACTCTTTTGAGATCACATAGTCTAACAGGCTCCTCTGTCCATGGGATTCTCCAGACAAGAAGACTGGAATGGGTAGCCATTCTCTTCTCTAGGGGATCTTCCCAACCAAGGGACTAAACTGAGTCTCCTGCATTGCAGATGGATTTTTTCTGTCTGAGCCAGCAGGGAAGGTCAGGGAGGAGGCAAAAGCAATTGTGAGATCATCCAATCAGGCTAGATCAGGACTGATGGTCTCCTGATCTGGGATTTCTCTATCATTGGGCTCTTGGAGCTCAAAGATGTGTCTTCCAAAGATTCCAACTGGGGGCTTCTCTGGTGGTTCAGTGGTAAAGAATCTGCCTGCCAGTGCAGGAGACATGGGTTTGATACCTGGTCTGAGAAGATTCCACATGCCACAGAGCAACTAAGCCTGTGTGCAACAACTACTGAGCCTGTGCTCTAGAGCTGGGGAGCTGCAACTATTGAGCCCACATGTGCAACTGCTGAAGCCCATGTGCCCTAAAGCCTGTTTCATGAGAGAAGCCACTGCAGTGAGAAATTCAGGCACGGCAAGTAGCGAGCAACCCCTACTCTCTGCAAGTGGGGAGAAGCTTGCACAGCAAGAAAGACCTAGAACAGCCCAAACAAAACAAAGCAAAGCAAAAGATTCCAGCTACATCTTCCTGGCTTGCCCTGAACCTTGAGAAGGCAGGAATGGCTGAGTCTTCTGTCCATGGTGCTGATTTGTAAGTTCCTCTCTCCACCTCTTAAAGGCACATTTGTGCTCCCATCTTAGCTTTCAGGACTGGCACAGAATCAACTAGCCCTGAATCAGTCATTTCAGAATCAATCATCACCCTGCATATGGCCAGAGACTCAGAGCCTTAAGATCTGATAAAAGATTTTTTGGGTTGTGTGCCTGGCTCCACCTTTATTCAGATCTCCAAGGTTACTGTTGCTGTGATAGTCTTGCTGGTCAGACAGACTGAGAAAGGCTTCGTACCTAGAGAATGGAGTGCCCTGACCCAGTCAGTTTCCTAGGTCCTACCCCGTCCATATAGTTGAAGTTGTTGGACCTACATAGTTCCCTAGTCTTGTTTCTTACAGGCACAGTTCCTTAGCATTTCCCATTCTGCTCAGCAATTATCCTTAGCAACCTGTAAGCTGCTAAGTCATGTCCAACTGCACTCCAGGTCTCCTTGTCCTTCACTATTTCCCAGAGTTTGCTCAAACTCATGTCCATTGAGTCAGTGATGCCATCCAACCCTCTCATCCTCTGTCAGCCCCTTCTTCTCCTGACTTCAATCTTTCTCAGCATCAGGGAACCTGGAACATCAGCAACCTGTAGCCCAAACTCTCTGGCCTTTCATCATTGCATGTTGACTTTCCTTGAAAAGCCTCTTCATGCCTCCTTCATCTGAATAAATCCTAGATGCTCTTCAATGCTCAACTTAGGGGTACATTATTCTAGAAAGACTTCCCTGATACCCAGGTTGCTTAAGTGTCTCTTTCTTCTCCTCCTCCTCTTCTTCTTAACTGACAACAGTTGCACAAATTTAGTTTATCTATAATCTTGGCTCATAACACTGTCATCATTAGTCTTTGAACTGACCTCTTTTCCTTCCCTCCTTCCTTCCTCTTTCCTTTTTTCCCCTCCCTCTCCCTGCCTCCCTTCCTCTTTCTCACACACAAACTCATAAACCAGCCCAGCAAGTAACATCAACAATAATTACATGTAAGTGTCCATCCTGTTTCCTCAAAGAGGCAAAAGAGAAAAGGAAATATATACCCATCTAAATGCAGAGTTCCAAAGAATAGTAAGGAGAGATAAGCGAGTCTTCCTAAGTGATCAATGCAAAGAAATAGAAGAAAACAATAGAATGGGAAAGACTAGAGATCTCTTCAGGAAAATTAGAAATACCAAGGGAATATTTCATGCAAAGATAGGCACAATAAAGGATAGAAATGGTATGGACTTAACAGAAGCAGAAGATATTAAGAAGAGGTGGCAAGAATACACAGAAGAATTATGCAAAAAAGATGTTCATGACACAGATAACCATGATAGTGTGATCACTAACCTAGAGCCAGACATCCTGGAGTATGAAGTCAAGTGGGCCTTAGGTAGCATCACTATGAACAAAGCTATTGGAGGTGATGGAATTCCAGCTGAGATATTTCAAATCCTAAAAGATGATGCTGTAAAAGTGCTACACTCAATATGCCAGCAAATTTGAAAAACTCAGCAGTGGCCACAGGACTGTAAAAGGTCAGTTTTCATTCCAATCCCAAAGAAAGGCAATGCCAAAGAATGCTCAAACTACTGCACAACTGCACTCACCTCACATGCTAGTAAAGTAATGCTCAAAATTCTCCAAGAGAGGCTTCAATAGTACACGAACTGAGAAATTCCATATGGTCAAGCTGGATTTAGAAAAGGCAGAGGAACCAGAGATCAAATTGTCAACATCTACTAGATCATTGAAAAAGCAAGAGAGTTCCAGAAAAACATCCACTTCTGCTTTATTGACTACTCCAAAGCCTTTGACAGTGTGGATTACAACAAACTGTGGAAAATTCTTCAAGAGATGGGAATGCCTGACCACTTTACCTGGCTCCTGAGAAATCTGTATGCAGGTTAAGAAGCAACAGTTAAAACTGGACATGGAACAATGGACTAGTTCCAGACTGGGAAAGGTGTACATCAAGCCTGTATATTGTCACCCTGATTATTTAATTTATATGCAGAGTACATCATATGAAATTATGTACATCCAGCCAGGCTGCATGAAGCACAAGTTGGAATCAAGATTGCCAGGAGAAATATCAATAACTTCATATGTGCCAATGACACCACCCTTATGGCAGAAAGCGAAGAAGAACTAAAGAGCTTCTTGATGAAAGTGAAAGAGGAGAGTGAAAAAGTTGGCTTAAAACCCAACATTCAAAAAGCTAGTATCATGGCATCCAGTTTCATCACGTCATGGCAAACAGATGGGGAAACAATGGAAATCGTGACAGACTTTATTTTCTTCGGCTCCAAAATCACTGCAGATAGTGACTGCAGCCATGAAATTAAAAGACACTTGCTCCTTGGAAGAAAAACTATGACTAACCTAGACAGCATATTAAAAAGCAGAGACATTAATTTGCCAACAAAGATTCATCTAGTCAAAGCTATGGTTTTTCCAGTAGTCATGTATGAATGGAAGAGGTGGACCATAAAGAAAGCTGAGCGGCGAAGAACTGATGCTTTTGAACTGTGGTACTGAAGACTCTTGAGAGTCCCCTGGATTGCAGGGAGATTAAATCAGTCCATCCTAAAGGAAATTGGTCTTGAATATTCATTGGAAAGACTGATGCTGAAGCTGAAACTCTAATCCTTTGGCCACCTGATGTGAAGAACTGATTCATTGGAAAAGACCCTGATTCTGGGAAGAATTGAAGGCAGGAGAATGGGATGATAGAGGATGAGGTGGTTGGATGGCATCACTGACTAGATGGACATGAATTTGAGCAAGCTCTGGGAGTTGGTGATGGACAGGGAAGCCTGGCGTGCTGGAGTCCATGGGGTCTCAAAGAATTGGACACGACTGAGCAACTGGACATGGAACAACAGACTGGTTCCAAATAGGAAAAGGAGTACGTCAAGGCTGTATATTGTCACCCTGCTTATTTAACTTATATGCAGAGTACATCATGAGAAACGCTGGGCTGGAAGAAGCACAAGCTGGAATCAAGATTGCTGGGAGAAATATCAATAACCTCAGATATGCAGATGACACCACCCTTATGGCAGAAAGTGAAGAGGAACTAAAAAGCCTCTTGATGAAAGTGAAAGAGGAGAGTGAAAAAGTTGGCTTAAAGCTCAACATTCAGAAAGGTAAGATCATGGCATCTGGTGCCAACACTTCATGGAAATAGATGGGGAAACAGTGTCAAACTTTTTTGGGGGGGGCTCCAAAATAACTGCAGATGGTGACTGCAGCCATGAAATTAAGAAACACTTACTCCTTGAAAGGAAAGTTATGACCAACCTAGATAGCATATTCAAAAGCAGAGACATTACTTTGCCAACAGAGGTCCGTCTAGTCAAGGCTATTGTTTTTCCAGGAGTCATGTATGGACCTGAGATTTGGACTGTGATGAAAGCTGAGTGCCAAAAAATTGATGCTTTTGAACTATGGTGTTGGAGAAGACTCTTGAGAGTCCCTTGGATTGCAAGGAGATCCAACCAGGCCATCCTAAAGGAGATCAGTCCTGGGTGTTCTTTGGAAGGAATGATGCTAAAGCTGAAACTCCAGTCCTTTGGTCACCTCATGTGAAGAGTTGACTCATTGGAAAAGACTCTGATGCTGAGAGGGATTGGGGGCAGGAGGGGAAGGGGACGACTGAGGATGGGATGGCTCTATGGCATCACCAACTCGATGGACATGAGTTTGAGTGAACTCCAGGAGTTGGTGATGGACAGGGAGACCTGGCGTGCTGCAGTTCATGGGGTTGCAAAGAGTCGGACATGACTGAGTGAGTGAACTGAACTGAACATGCTATTTCTGCTCTAAATCTTCACAAAAATCCATGAAAAAGTCAAAGGAGTCACATAAGTTGCCCAAAGAGTTAGACAAGAAACTTTGATAGTGGGCTTTCTCATGGGTTCAGTTATAAAGAATTTGCCTGTCAATTCCTGAGATGCAGAAATGTGAGTTGCATCACTGGGTTGGGAAGATGCCCTGGAGGAGGAAATGTCAACCAACTTCTGTATTCTTCACTGGAAAATCTAATGGATAGAGAGGCCTGATGGGCTACAGTCCATGGGGTTGGAAAGAATCAGACATGACTGAGTGACTGAGCATGCACAACAATAAATAGGACCAGGCTTCAAATCCCTTTTATTATTATTATTATTATATTAGATTGAATTCCCTGGAAACAGACTCCAAGATAAAGATTAGGGAAGTACTCTTGGAAACCACATCCATAAGTGTGTATGAGAAGGAGGAATAGGGAGTTCAGTTCAGTTCATTTCAGTCGCTCAGTCACGTCCAACTCTTTGCGACCCCATGGACTGCAGCATGCCAGGCTTCCCTCTTCATCACCAACTCCTGGAACTTACTCAAACTCATGTCCATGGAGTCAGTGATGCCATCCAACCATCTCATCCTCTGTGGTCCCCTTCTCCTCCTGCCTCAGTCTTTCCCAGCATCATGCTCTTTTCCAATGAGTCAGTTCTTCCCATCAGATGGCCAAATAGTGGAGTTTCAGCTTCAGCATCAGTTTTTCCAGTTAATGTTCAGGACTGATTTCCTTTAAGATTGACTGATTGGATCTCTGCAGACCAGGGGACTCTCAAGAGTCTTCTCCAACACCACAGTTCAAAGGCATCAATTCCTCAGGACTCAGCTTTCCTTATAGTCCAACTCTCACGTCCATACATGACTACTGGAAAAGCCATAGCTTTGACTAGATGGACTTTTGTCAGCAAAGTAATGTCTCTGTTTTTTAATATGCTGTCTAGGTTGGTTATGGCTTTTCTTCCAAGGAGCAAGCACCTTTTATTCATGGCTGCAGTCGCCATCTCCAAGTGATTTTGAAGCTCAAGAAAATGAAGTCTGTCACTGTTTCCATTGTTTCCCCATCTATTTGCCATGATGTAGCGGGATTGGATGCCAAGATCTTAGTTTTTTTGAATGTTGAGTTTTAAGCTAGCTTTTTCACTCTCCTTTTTCACATTCATCAAGAGGCTCTTTAGTTCCTCTTCACTTTCTGCCATCAGGGTGGTGTCATCTGCATATCTGAGGTTATTGATATTTCTTCATGTAATATTGATTCTGGCTTGTGCTTCATACAGACTGGCATTTCACATGATGTACTCTGCATATAAATTAAATAAGCAGGGTGACAATATACAGCCTTGACATGCTCCTTTACCAATTTGGAAGCAGTCCTTTGTTTCATGTCTGGTTCTAACTGTTGCTTATTGACCTGCATACAGATTTCTCAAGAGGCAGGTAAGTTCAGTTCAGTCGCTCAGTCGTCTCCGACTCTTTGAGACCACATGAATCGCAGCACGCCAGGCCTCCCTGTTCATTATCATCTCCCAGAGTTCACTCAGACTCATGTCCATCGAGTCCGTGATGCCATCCAGCCATCTTAAAGGTCTGTCTAGTCAAATCTATGGTTTTTCCAGTAGTCATGTATGGATGTGAGTTGGACCATAAAGAAAGCTGAGAGCCGAAGAATCGATGCTTTTGAACTGTGGTGTTAGAGAACACTGTTAAGAGTTCCTTGGACTGCAAGGAGATCCGGCCAGTCCATCCTAAAGGAGATCAGTCCTGAAGATTCACTGAAGGAGTAATGCTAAACTGAAGCTTCATTGTTTTGGCCACCTGATACGAAGAACTGACTCGTTAGAAAAGACCCTGATGCTGGGAAGGATTGAAGTCAGGAGAAGGGGATGACAGAGGATGAGGTGGTTGGATAGTATCACCAACTCAATGGACATGAGTTTGAGTAAGCTCTGGAAGTTGGTGATGGACAGGGAAGCCTGGCATGCTGCAGCCCATGGGGTTGCAAAGAGTCGGACACGACTGAGTGACTGAACTGAACTGAACACATATACATGCATACACACATCTCTACATGTATGTGCATGTCTATGCATACACATGCATGTATATACACACACACGTATACATGCACACACCTATATATGCACGCACACAATATTTTACCTCCTACTGTGTGCTGGGTATGAGGTCATGCACTCTTCTAGATTGTAAGCGACTAGTGAGAGCTAATATCTACTAGGGTTGTCCTGTGTTAAGGTTATAGACAAAGCTCATTTTCGTAAAATAATATATTCTAAAATTAACATTATACAACCTTGATAAATCTTCCAGAGAGAGTAGAAGAAAAAAATAAGGAAAGATCAAGGTAATACATGGAAGGGAAAAGATGTAATATATTTTCATTACTTTCAGATTAAGTATAATGTCATATTGATTTACAGAACTATCCACATTTATATTTTACTGACATGGGTGTCTTGGACTAGTGCATTTCTGGACATCCCCATCTTAGAACTGTTTCTCTTTAGGATAAAATGTGTGCCCTGTCTCAGAACCTCTGCTCCACTCCCTGGAGCCCAGCCTAGACAAGCTTTCACCCTCCATCCTGACCAGAGAGCCACAGGTGTATCTGTGGCGGTCGTCTTGCTCTCAGGTCTGATGGCTGGTTCTCAGCTCAGGCCTCCTCCTCCCCGACCTGCTGACAGCACCGGCTCTCATCCCAGGAGTGCTTCCTTCACTGCCCACCTGGACCGCTTCCTGTTCTCTTGTCTTGCTCTCCCCACCTCCTCAACCCCTCTCTGATACACTTGGTGCCCCTCGCCTATAACTATCCTTGTCCTGGGCACCTTGTGGTCCTCCCCTCTTTCCATCTCTACTCACTCTATCCCTGGACTTGAAATACTGTCATCAAGAGGTGACCCCTGCCAAGTCCTCATCTGGTAGGATTTCTTCTCTGAATCCCAGCACACATCTCCAGGTGCGTGCCTCTCCTTTTGTATAGCCAATAGGCTTAGCGAACATAACATGCCCCCCAAACTAAGTCTAGATTTTCTTTTCAAAAACTCTGCACCATCTTCTTAGAAAATGACAGTTGCTTTTTTCAGTTGCTTGGGATAAAATGCTTTAAATTCATTTTTAACATTTCATCAGCAAAACTGGATATATATAGATAGCATTTTCAAAAGCAGAGACATTACTTTGCCGACTAAGGTCCGTCTAGTCAAGGCTATGGTTTTTCCTGTGGTCATGTATGGATGTGAGAGTTGGACTGTGAAGAAGCCTGAGCACCAAAGAATTGATGCTTTTGAACTGTGATGTTGGAGAAGACTCTTGAGAGTCCCTTGGACTGCAAGGAGATCCAACCAGTCCATTCTGAAGATCAGCCCTGGGATTTCTTTGGAAGGAATGATCCTAAAGCTGAAACTCCAGTACTTTGGCCACCTCATGCGAAGAGTTGACTCACTGGAAAAGACTCTGATGCTGGGAGGGATNATCAGCCCTGGGATTTCTTTGGAAGGAATGATGCTAAAGCTGAAACTCCAGTACTTTGGCCACCTCATGCGAAGAGTTGACTCATTGGAAAAGACTCTGATGCTGGGAGGGATTGGGGGCAGGAGGAGAAGGGGACGACTGAGGATGAGATGGCTGGATGGCATCACTGACTTGATGGACGTGAGTCTGAGTGAACTCCGGGAGTTGGTGATGGACAGGGAGGCCTGGCGTGCTGCAATTCATGGGGTCGCAAAGAGTTGGACACAACTGAGCGACTGAACTGAACTGAACCGAACAACTGAACTGAACTGAACCTCTTTCCTCATCTCCATGTAAATACCATCCTGAAATTTGCATTTGTCATTTCCTTGATTTTCAAAACATACACACACACATTTTTTGGTTTTAGTTATTTTTTTCATATTTACAAAAAGAATATCATGCTGTATACAGTCTTTTGAGACTAGCTATTTTCTTTTGGTGTAAATATCAATATTCAACCAAACTGTAATATGGGCTATAGTTCACTCAAATTTGCTGCTGTATATGAAATATTCTTTTGTGCAAATATATCACAATTTATTGATTGATCTTTCTGTCAATGGATAATAATGGTATTGTTTATATTATTTTGCTATTTCAAACAGTACTGCTAAAAATATTATTGTACTTATATACTGGAGCATCTCTCCTTGTACATACTTACACTTACTTACACACCTGTACATATCTTGAAGTGGAATTACTAAGTTGTAGAGTATCTGGAAATTCATATTTATAAGCTAATACTAAATTGCTTATCAAAGTGGTTATGTAAATTTACACTCCCAGTCACAGTGTATAGTAACTGGTTGACCAACATTTTCTCTAACATTTGCTATTGTCAGACGTCTTTATTTTTTAACCATTTTTAATTGAAGTATAATTAATTTACAAAGTTGTATTAGCTTCAGGTTAGCAAAGTGATTTCAGTTCAGTTCAGTTCAGTTCAGTTGCTCAGTCATGTCCGACTCTTTGCGACCCCATGAATCACAAGATATTGAATATAGTTTCCTGTGCTATACTGTCAGACTTTTTAATCTTTGTAAATTGAATGGAGCAATTGTGATTTCATCGTGGTCTTTATTTTTATTTACTGGATTACTAATGAGGTTTAGCAAATGTTTATTAGTAATTTGGTTCCGTTTTCTGTGAAATGCCTAATTGTGACTTTTCTTCATTTTTAAATTGTCTTCCCCTCTGTGAATGATTTGAGGCATTTTATATATTCATTTATATATTCATTATATGTATAAAATTATAAAATGAATATATAAATTTAAAATATAAAATTATAAAATGAATATATAAATATTCATTTATATATTCATTTATATACTCATTTTATAGGTTCATTTGTTGGTATGTGTTACAACTATATTTTTCCCAGTTTGTAAATAATTGCTTATCTTTTCTTAAAATGTCTTTTAATGGATAGAACTACTTTAATACAGTTCAAGTTATTCTTTTTCTTTTATGATTAACTTTTTTTTTTAATAAGGTCTTTCCTGGTGGCTCAGTGGTAAAGAACCCACCTGCCAATGCAGGAGACGTGGATTTGATCCCTGGGTCAGGAAGATCCCCTGAAGAAGGAAATGGAACCTACTTCAGTATTCTTACCTGGAAAATCACGTGGACAGAAGAGCCTGGCAGGCTACAGTCCATGGAGTCGCAAAAGAGTTGGCCATGACTTAGCAACGAAAACAAATTTTTGGTAAATTATTTAAGAAATTATCTCCCAGGTTGAAGTTATAAAGATATTAAAGTATATACTAAATGCTTTACATTTTAGAGTTTCAGTTTTGATCTTTAGTTCACCCTGAATGGACATTTTGTGTATGGGGCAAATACGGAGGGCTTCCCTTGTGGTTCAGCTGGTAAAGAATCTGCCTGCAGTGCAGGAGACCTGGGTTTGATCCCTGTGTTGGGAAGATCCCCTGGAGAAGGGAAAGGCTACCCACTCCAGTATTCTGGCCTAGAGAATTCCACGGACTGTATAGTCCATGGGGTCGCAAAGAGTCAGACACGACTGAGCACATTCTTTCTCTCAAAATATGGATCCAATTTCACATTTTTCATTTTTCTAATCCATATTGGCCAATTGTACTATGAATTCAGTTCAGTTGCTCAGTCATGTCCAACTCTTTGTGACCCCTTGGACTGTAGCAAGCCAGGCTTCCCTGTTCATCACCAACTCCCGGAGTTCACTCAGACTCACATCATCTTTGCATGAAATGTTCCCTTGGTTTCTCTAATTTTCTTGAAGAGATCTCTAGTCTTTCCCATTCTGTTCTTTTCCTAGGTTTGTACCATCACACTATCTTAATTTTATGGTTGATTTCATAATATATTCTAAAAACTAGTAGAACTAGTCTTTCCTCCCTCTTCTTCAGAAATACCTAGGATATATATGCAAAGCAGAAATAGAGACACAGATATAGGTCAGAAATGTATGGAAACAGGGAAGGGGACATGGAATGGATTGGGGGATTGGGATTGACATATATATGCTGTTGCTGCTGCTGCTGCTAATTCGCTTCAGTGGTGTCCAACTCTGTGCGACCCCATAGATGGCAGCCCACCAGGCTCCACCGTCCCTGGGATTCTCCAGGCAAGAACACTGGAATGGGTTGCCATTTCCTTCTCCAGTGCATGAAAGTGAAAAGTGAAAGTGAAGTCACTGAGTCGTGTCCAACTCTCAGCGACCCCATGGACTGCAGCCTACCAGGCTCTGCTGTCCATGGGGTTTTCCAGGCAACAGTACTGGAGTGGGGTGCCATTGCCTTCTCCATATATATGCTAGTTGTATAAAATAGATAACAGATGAGAACTGACTGTATAGTACAGAGAACTCTACTCAATGCTCTGTGGTGACCTAAATATATATATATGTGTGTGTATATGTACACACATGTGTATTTGTATATATACACACACACATATATATATATACACACATACGTGTAGCTGATTCACTTTGCTGTACAGCAGAAACTAACACAGTATTGTAAAGTAACTATACTCCAATAAAAAAAAGGAATATTTAGGGTATCTTTCCTCTTCCATATTAATTTACAATCAGTTATTAGGCTTAATTTTTAAAAAGCTCTATGGTGATTTTGATCGAGGTTGCATTGAATCTAAAATTGACCGTAATAAATATTTCTCTTTGGAGACCTAGGATAGATATTATCCCCATTAAAAAAATGTTTATTTATCTAGTTGTGCCAAGTCCTAGTTGTAGTACATAGGATCTTTAGTTTCAGCGTGTAAACTCTTAGTTGTGGCATGTGGGATCTAGTTCCCTGGACCAGGGGTCAAACCCTAGACTCCTTGCACTGGGAGCTTGGAGTCTTATCCACTAGACCACAAGGGAAGTCCCAATATTGTCTCTGTTTATTTTCCCCCAATTTTTAATTTTGGAACAGTAGTCAGGACTCTATAGAATATCCACAAAAACAGTAAAGCAACACCCACATACCCTTGCAACATTTGTTTTAGGTCTCTATATTTATATAAATACTAGTATGTTCTTTTGTTCTGAATCACTTGAGAGTAACTCTCAAATTATGAAATCGTATTCCCAAATATTTCTGCATATAACTGCCAAGTACTGAGATATTCTTCTGCATGAGCACAATGTAATGATTATATTCAGGAAATCTGACATTATTGCATTATTATTTTCTAATAAAGTTCTTATTAAAAATTCTTCAATTTTCCCCTTAATGTCCTCCATACTGATTTAAAAAGGTGGGATCAAAGAGCTTACATCATATTTAATTGCTTTTTCTTTTTTTCTTCTTTAATCTAGATCAGTTTCCAGCCTGTCACTGACCTATGATCTTTTAGTCTTTTATGAAATTTTTGAAAGTAGAGGCCAGATCTTTTGCAAAAAATGTTCTTCAATTTAGATTCAAAATGGTTATGTAAATATACACTCTCACTAGTAATTGTCATGTGTTTTTTTCCCCTCAAGATTAGATTCAGGTTAAAAGTGTTTGTGGGAGGAATACTTTATCATTGTAATGTCTATCTCGGTGTATCACACCTGAGAGTAAAATGTCAGTAGTGTATTTATTGTTGACATTAGATTTGATCATTTGTTGAGGAAGCATCTCTTGGTAATATATTTAATTACATGTAAATCTTACATAACTTGCTTATAATTATGCCTAACTACTTTATAATATTGTTGCTATTATAGTTGGAATCTTTTAAATATTGTTCTCTATGGCAAATGTTTGCTGCTGGTGTATAGAAATGCAGTCTCACAAACGTTTGTCCAATTGCCTTGCTCTGTTAATAATTCTAATAATTTGTGAACTTTTTATTTCATTTTATGTGGACAATCATATTATATATACTTAATAACAGCTATGTTTCTCCTTTTCCAATTAGTTATACCTGAATGTCTTTTTCACCCATTAAGGCTGAAGTTTCTCCTTTGCACTCTCTCATCCCCTGTGCTTCCTTGTCCTATAAAATTTTTTCTCTTCTGAAACTAAATTCTAAGGAAGGGCCAAGTATGTATGTTTCCCTACCAGTTTGTCCCTTTCTGTTGTCTTAACTTCTTTCTGTCCCTGTGATTCTTTGTCAATATCCCTTTACTCAGAAATTTCTATAGGTTGTGGGAACCTGGATAAACGTATCTGGTGGAAACTCATCTGTGGAGATTTAGCAAGATTAGTGAGGTGGAGTCAAAATAAAGCTTTAAAGGTGAAGGCAACTCCCTCGGGAGTTGGCCCAGGAATTCCAGTGAGATAGTATTACCAAGTGAGGCAAAGTCTTGAGAGCCTTACCTGAATAAGAGGTGGGTTTATACTCAGAGACAGCTGTGGCTTTGTCTGGCTGACTCTGTTGACCTTCTACCACATTTCATGGCTTTGAGGGAGAGGGGATTGAAGAGCAGAAAGGATTATACCAAGAGATACAGTTATTGGAGTAGGTCATCCTGAGCTTGGCTTTATCCTCTGCCATTTCAGGGCTGAAAAACTGGGTCCTAGGAACAGGCCAACATAACAGCAGGTCTTTCTTTGATTCCCCCAGGCATGCATAGTCCGCACTCCATCAGCACCTGCCTGAAACATGGCTGTCTCTCCCACCAGACTGGCACTTTTCAAGGACAGGGCCAACTTCTTATATCTTCCTGGGGTCCCTAGCACCCAGCATGGTGAGGAAGGGACATCAGAAAATGCTTGATCATTAACATTTGTGTGGTAGCTCAGAGCATGTCTGTCCACAGAGATCGTCCAGGCCTAATCTATTCTCCTGAAAGTCACAATTCTGTGAAACGTGTTAGAGATCATCCTGCATTTTATAGCCAAGAGGTGCAGAGAGGTGAGCTATGAACTCAGCTTCAAACTGCTGTTAAGTGTCTTTCTGTCTGTATGCTGCTTCACGTGTGCTGTCTCTGGAGGGATCCATATCTGGAGGGAGGCTGGTGTCCTCCCACTAGAGAGCGTTTGGTGTATGAGAAATCTCTGGGTGGAGTGATAGGGAGCTCTGTCTGGTGTCAGCATCCTGTGCTTCTCTCCCCAGCAGAGTCTGCCTCCTTTGGTCAGCAGAGGGAAGCAGTGAAACAGAAATTTCTGAAGCCCAGGACTGGGTTCATCCTACTTTGCATAGTCAGAGCCTCTGCAGAGTTCTAGGCAAGTAATAGTGACTGCCATTTACCGAACACCTACTATGTGCCACAATTATTATAATATGTATTATTTCTAATCTTTAAAACAGCTGCGCATAGAGGGGATATTCATTTTCTGGATGGGGAAACTGACTCAGAAATGAAGTCACATGCCTGTGGCCATGGAGCTGGTGAATGGTATACCTGGCATGTGAACCAGGTGTGCTGGTTCCAAAAAGTTGGTGTGTCTCTGTTAGCAAGCCCAGGACAAATGTCTGTTGAACAAACTTGTTGAATGAAGTCAAGACAGGGTCCTCCTCCCTCTCAGACACCCTATTCCTCCCAGCCATCCTTCTTCTTGGGGTGAACACCACACAGGGCTGAGAGCAGATCTCCAGCTTGAGGAAGAGGTATTTCTGCTCCCTGCCTTCCCTCTCCTAATTCTGTCACTGCCCAAAGTCTTCCATAAGGTCTTTTTTTCTTTCTTTTATTAATTTAATTTTTTTGGTTGTGCTGGGTCTTTGTTGCTGTGCACAGGCTTTCTCTGGTTGTGGTGAGCAGAGGCTACTCTTCGTTGCAGGCATGGCTTCTTATTGTGGTGTATTCTCCTGTTGGGGAGCATAGGCTCAGTAGTTGCAGCACACAGGCTCTAGAGGGCAGGCTCAGTAGTTGAGGCACATGGGTGTAGCTTCTCAGTGGCATGTGGAATATTCCCGGACCAGCAGTTGAACTTATGCACCTTGCATTGACAGGTGGATTCTTATCTACTGTTATCACCAGGGAAGGCCTGCTCTTTTCTTTCTGAATCTATCTCCAATACTTATTTTCCATCCAAAGCTGGGACAGGAAACAGAAGCTTGAGGCTAGGAACGGACAGGACTGGACTGCTGACCTCTGCTGCTAGTCTTACGTGCAGGAGATCCTCAGTGGCCTTTGCCCTAGGGTAAGTCTCCACCCTCTCTTGTCAGCCCTCCTCACCGCTCTCCTCCCTCCAAGTCTTTCCACCTCCCCATATTAATCTCCACGTTAGCCAGAGTGACTAATGCTTCAGTTCCCTTTATGGCCTTCAGTCCTCCCCATGGCCTCTAGAGTCAAGCCCCGGGTCCTCAGCCTGGCCTGCAAGGCTGGGCATGCTCCGGGCCTGGCCTGCCTCTCCTCCGAGTCTGAACCATCCTCACGCCCTGTGCCCCTGGAATTATCTGACAGCTGGCTGACTGTGCCTTGCCTCGTTGGTCTTGGCTGTCCATGTCACTTTCTCTGCTAGGGAATGCTTGTTTATCTTTCCAGATGCAGTTCTAATGACCCCTCTTCTGGGAATGCTTCTATGACCTTCCTTTCTACCCCAGCTGTAACAAATTCCTCACCGTGGTTCCAGCAACAGGAAACACTTGACTGCCCTGATTTGTTCTGTACTTTTCCCTCCCCCTTCTCTGGGAGTTCCTCCATGTCTGAGATAGCTCTGTGTCTCCAGCCATAGCACTAGTATTAGTAGCTCAGAATAGTAGCTTACTGGGTATCTGTTGAATGCATGAACTCAGCCTCAGATGGCTTCCCTGCTCAGGCCTGTGGCTTCAGGCTACTGCTGCTCTGATCGCCTCCAAAGTTGTACAAAGTGGTATGAAGAAAGAACTGGCTTCAGTGTCCCTGCTGGTCAGGCTCCCCCTTCCTCTGGACACCCTTCCACAATGAGGGAGCATTCTCCACCACATCCCACCAGGCCCAGAGGTATACCCTACTTTGGAGCATAAGCTTTGAGACACATACCCTCCTTCCTTCTCTCCCCACCACTTCCCTCTCCAAAAGTCTGCCAAGAGCCTAGTAAATCTCTGTGCAGCAGCTGACACCCCCTGTTGCCTCCTGGCATTACTCACCCCTGTTGTCTTTTGTCAGGAGAGAGGGAGAAGGAGCAGGTATGGTTGGAGATAGTAAAGAGTGAAGGTAGAGCAGGTGAGTCATCCTTTGATGTTCTAGGGCTTCCATCTTCTCGGTGAAAGGGCAAATACTGATTCAGCAGAAGTAGCTTCTTCTCTTTGGCCCTCTTTTCAGGGATGGGATGAATGATTCAGTGTCAGAAACCCCAGGGTCTCCCCCGACGGAAGGTCCTCAGAGCTATTTGAGCCAGCCTACTGCCTTTTAGCAGAACCTGGTTCATACTTTCTGCCCTTGTCCTCTCCTTCTCACAGACATGTTTGTGATATTTATGGTCTGATTTGCTTTTTCACTTTCACTTTCAGACACTAAGTGGATGTGCTGTGGATGGGCTCAGGGTTCAATCCATCTATGCTGATTTTAACTGTCTGCTTTAGTCGAGTTTTGATCATGGGAAGAACCATCACCCATCTCTGGGTGTGTCCAGCACAGTCCTGGTCAGTCCCAAAGTCAATTCCAGATATTCATTCCCAAGTCTGCAATTTGCTGTACTCTCTTGTAGCAGTGTTTGTAGTGAACACCACAAATTTTACACATTTGCCAAATTTTAAGCAAACAGGTGCCTGGTATGGAAACAAGCCCTGAATGGCTTCAGTTGTACCAGGTGTACACCAGTGTAGTTCAATGCCCAGGGCAGGGAGTAGTGAGCTTACTATCTTCTGAGGGTGGGGGTGTCAGGCAACTAGCAGCATTGCCCTGGGTTTCCCAAAGTCCTCTAGCCTGTGCAGTCACACTACCCTTGAAACTCAAATAGAAACATCCGAGATGCATTTCCACACACGGTGGAAAACTAGCATGACCCTCACAATATTTTCAGAAGCTTCTGTTTCTCTTGGTGATTTCTTGGTTGTTGTAGTGATCTTAAACTTGTCTACAAATTCTTCCTATCAGAAAAGTGTAGTCTAATTCCTTCCCCTTGATGATGGACTGGCTTCAGTGATTTATTTCTCATAAACAAAAAGAGGCAAGGGACTGCTCTGGCAGTCCAGTGGTTAGGACTCCACGTTTCCACCACAGGGGACATGGGTTCGATCCCTGGTTGGGAGCTAAGATCCCACATGCAATGCAGCATGGCCAAAAAAGCAAAAGCAAAAACCAAAAAGCTGGAAAGAGGCAAAGTGGTGCTATTTGACTACTGAGGCTAGATTGTACCAGATGATAGAGATTCTATCAGGCTCTCTTTCTGCCTACTTGCTTTTGGAACCCAGCTGCCACGCTGTGAGGAAGCCCAGGCCACATGAAGAGGCCATGTGCAGGTGTTCTGGCCAACAGCCTTAACTGGGGCCCCAGGTGACAAATGCGAGTGTTAGGTTTGTCACGTTCGAATGAGGAAGCCTTTGAGAGGACTCCAGCCCTAGGAGGTTTGGCTGCCACCATGCTGCATCCTGGTAGCACCAGCCTCTTTCTGTGCCACTTGGGTCCACATGCACCATTGCGCCTCCTCCTTCATCCCCACAAAGCATCACTCACGCAAGGTTAGTACGTGTGCTGGATGATATCAACGACTTGGGGCTGCAGAGGGGAGCTGCAGCAAAGATCAGGACAAATGAGAACTTGAATTTGAATATTAGACTCCCATTAGGGAAGATTCACAGGCAATCCACAGGCGATTTTTTCTGGTTCTACAAGCAGGGCCTTTTGCCCTCATTGTGGGGCTCTCTTTCCACTCTCAGTCCTCATCTCTCTCTTCAGTTGCATTAGTTCTTGTTTTCATAGGCAACCATCCAACCATCACAGTGTTAGTCCATAAATGTAAGGCCACAAGAAATGAAAAATCATTTCTCTACATGTAAACTTATTTTCTTTCCGCAGTGCCCTTCCTACAGGTGGTGGAAATGTATCTCTGTCAACTCGGGGTCTCCTCACTCCTTCCAGGCGTGTGTCGAGTTCTGGGAGTCACTGCAGCGCTGTTGAGGCTGGGCTGTGGGGCGCCTGTTCTCTCCTGAGTGTACACGGTTCTGCCTCACACTCTTACTGTCAGTTAGCAAAGGTGGTCACTATGTCTTCCCTCGTGTCCAACCACAAGGTCTTTCCAGGTCAAATTCTCTCCTAGTTGCCCCTGAACGCCCCCTGGGAGAACAGAGCATGCATCTGCTCCCATGCTGTGAGGCTCTGAAGACCCATCAGCCTAGAAGCACCATGCAGCCCCTTCCTCAGCACCTTTCCAGAGCCACCTGGGCCATGCTGCTTTCCTAGGCTTGATTCTGGGAGGATGTGTGTCCCTTTTCCCTGAGTTCGCACACAGGTAACATGAGGTCTTTCTCAGGGACTTGCCAGTCACCTGACCTGCCTCTTGAGAAACCTATATGCAGGTCAGGAAGCAACAGTTAGAACTGGACATGGAACAACAGACTGGTTCCAAATAGGAAAAGGAGTCCGTCAAGGCTGTATATTTCTCCCAGCAATCTTGATTCCAGCTTGTGTTTCTTCCAGCCCAGCATTTCTCATGATGTACTCTGCATAGAAGTTAAATAAGCAGGGTGACAATATACAGCCTTGACGTACTCCTTTTCCTATTTGGAACCAGTCTGTTGTACCATGTCCAGTTCTAACTGTTGCTTCCTGACCTGCATACAGGTTTCTCAAGAGGCAGGTCAGGTGGTCTGGTATTCCCATCTCTTTCAGAATTTTCCACAGTTTATTGTGATCCACACAGTCAAAGGCTTTGGCATAATCAATAAAGCAGAAATAGATGTTTTTCTGGAACTCTCTTGCTTTTTCTATGGTCCAGCAGATGTTGGCAATTTGATCTCTGGTTCCTCTGCCTTTTCTAAAACCAACTTGAACATCTGGAAGTTCATGGTTAACATACTGCTGAAGCCTGGCTTGGAGAATTTTGAGCATTATTTTACTATGTGTGAGATGAGTGCAATTGTGAGGTAGTTTGAGCATTCTTTGGCATTGCCTTTCTTTGGGACTGGAATGAAAACTGACCTTTTCCAGTCCTGTGGCCACTGCTGAGTTTTCCAAATTTGTTGGCATATTGAGTGCAGCACTTTGTTCATGTACTATTCCTTTAAATCTACTGTTTATGTTACAGAGCTTGTGCTCCAAATCCTTCAGGGCTTAAGTTTTTGAAGTCTGAAAGTCTGGTTTTTGCAACTCCAGGTCTTGCCTTTTGGATCTTCAAATGAAGAATGCTACTCTGATTGCAAAGAATTTCAGGCCTATCTAGTACCTAGAGGGTACTAGGAAGGGAATGGGAAAAGAAATGCAGAGAGATTACAGAGTACTGGGAAGTAAACATCTTATACAGTGTTTTGAAGTCTCTTTGTCCATTCAGCTCACATCCAACCTGTGGCCAGGGGCTGTGCTGTTCTTAGTTGCTCAGTCATGTCCAACTCTTTGCAACCCTATGGACTGTAGCCTGCCAGGCTTTCTTGTCTATGGGGATTCTCCAGGCAAGAATACTGGTGTGGGTTGCCATACCCTCCTCCAGGGGATCTTCCCAACCCAGGGATCGAACCCATGTCTCCAGCATTGCAGGCAGATTCTTTACTGTCTGAGCCACCAGGCACTTCATTTAATTTATCTACAAACCAAAAGAACATTCTTTGCCTAAGAGCAATTCTACCTTCTTCCTAAGCCAGTTGGCCCAGGTGGTACATGACTTTTAAAAAGAACACTTTCTCCTTCAGTTCAGTTCAGTCGCTCAGTCGTGTCCGACTCTTTGCGATCCCATGAATCGCAGCACGCCAGGCCTCCCTGTCCATCACCAACTCCCGGAGTTGTTACATAATTAAAAACTGTCACCATAGCTATAATGGAGATCAGCACTGGGGACCTTGAGACAGAAAGTAGTGACCGATGAGTTTCAAGGGTTGGGTATGGTTGACTTCCTGGAGGAAGTGACATTTGAGCTGGGAGCACATTCCAGGCAGAGGGGAAAGTAGGAGAAGAGCTACAGAGGTTGTCCTGGGATCCAGGAGCAGGAGAAGCAGGGAACTGCAGGGTGCTGATGGGGAGAGGACACCAGAGTGACCTGCAGGAATTAGCTGTGCCAGGCCTGGGTGGCAGTGTTTGAATTCCATCTCAAGGGTAAGAAGTGTGATCCCTTTAGTAGATTCTAGACAGGGCAATTGTTGTTCAGTGTCCAACTCTTTGTGACCCCATGGACTGTAGCACACCAGGCGTCCCTGTCCTTCACCATCTCCTGGAGCTTGCTGAAACTAATGTCTATTGAATCAGTGATGACATCCAACCATCTCATTCTCTGTTGTCCCATTCTCCCCCCACCCTGAATCTTTCCCAGCAAAGATTTTCCCAACAAATCTTTTCCAATTTGTTGGTTCTTTGCATCAGGTGGCCAAAGTATTGGAGCTTCAGATCCAGCATCAATCCTTCCAATGAATACTTAGAGTTGATTTCCTTTAGGATTGACTGGTTTGATCACCTTGCTGTCCAAGGTACTCTTGGGAGTCTTCTCCAACACCATAGTTCAAAACCATTAATTCTACTGTGCTCAGCCTTCTTTGGAGAAGGCAATGGCACTCCACTCCAGTACTCTTGCCTGGAGAATCCCGTGGATGGAGGAGCCTGGTGGGCTGTAGTCCATGGGGTCGCTAAGAATTGGACATGACTGAGCAACTTCACTTTCACTTTTCACTTTCCTGCATTGGAGAAGGAAATGGCAACCCACTCCAGTGTTCTTGCCTGGAGAATCTCAGGGACAGCGGAGCCTGGTGGGCTGCCGTCTATGGGGTTGCAGAGTCGGACACGACTGAAGGGACTTAGCAGCCGCAGCAGCAGCAGCAGAAGCCTTCTTTATGGTCCAACTTTCACATCTATACATGACTACTGGAAAAACCATAGCTTTGACTAGATGGATCTTTGTCAGCACAGTAATGTCTCTGCTTTTTAATATGCTGTCAGATTTGTCATAGCTTTTCTTCCAAGGAGCAAATGTCTTTTAATTTCATGGCTGTAGTCACTATCTGCAGTGATTTTGGTGCCCAAGAAAATAAAGTCTGTCATTGCCTCAAAGTAGAAACAGACAAGCAAGTGCCATGGTTCAAATAGTTTCCTCTCTGCACCCGTTCCTGGTGTTTCCACACTCCACTATCCCTACTTGAAAGGCCAGTGCCATTCTCTTCCTTTTACAGCAAAGATATCTGGCCTGGCCTGCCCTGCACCCTATTCCTTTCTCTCGACTGAACCTTGCATCTCATGGCACCTGAATGCACCTGAATTCAGTGACCCTGAATGCACAGGATCACGTGCAACTGGTGACTATCCCTGTTACTCTTCTACCCCTAGGCCTTTGTTCTTGCTGTTCTCTCAACCTTCCCATACTTCTCTCTGCCTGCCTCCCTCTAACTCATCCTTTAGGTCTTGGTTCTGTAGCTGTCTCCCCAGATCATATCCAAGTCCCTCCCCACAAGTGTTTCTGATCTGTGTCTCCCCTACTTGCCAAAGTGGTCCCAGCCTAACTCCTTGACCAGCAGCCCCAGCCCTGAGCCTGGAGCCATCTAGGCAGTGAAACTGAGTTGCTTCCTGGCTTCCTTTGACAACAGTGTTCCCAGGCCCTGGACATTGATTCTGATGTAAGCTTCAGGGCATATAGTGTTAAATAGGATTAATGGGCAGATCATTCAGTTCAGTTCAGTCGCTCAGTCGTGTCCGACTCTTTGCGACCCCATGAATCTTATACACATCTCCTTTTCCTCCTGCCCCCAATCCCTCCCAGCATCAGAGTCTTTTCCAATGAGTCAACTCTTCGCATGAGGTGGCCAAAGTACTGGAGTTTCAGCTTTAGCATCATTCCTTCCAAAGAAATCCCAGGGTTGATCTCCTTTAGAATGGACTGGTTGGATCTCCTTGCAGTCCAAGGGACTCTCAAGAGTCTTCTCCAACACCACAGTTCAAAAGCATCAATTCTTCGGCGCTCAGCCTTCTTCACAGTCCAACTCTCACATCCATACATGACCACAGGAAAAACCATAGCCTTGACTAAACGGACCTTAGTCGGCAAAGTAATGTCTCTGCTTTTGAAAATGCTATCTAGGTTGGACATAACTTTTCTTCCAAGGAGTAAGATCATTAGGCAGCAACAAGTGAGGCTGTGGGACCAGAAAGAGGAACCAGACTTTGTGCTGGGTTTCATGGGCCTTGCTCTAGTTTCAGAATCAGAACACATGTGTCCTAATCCAGTGCCAAATTTACTCTGCCAACAAAGGTCTGACTAGTCAAGGCTATGGTTTTTCCAGTAGTGAGAGTTGGACAATAAAGAAAGCTGAGCACCAAAGAATTGATGGTTTTGAACTGTGATGTTGGAGAAGACTCTTGAGAGTCCCTTGGACTGCAAGGAGATCAAACCAGTCAATTCTAAAGGAAATCAGTCCTGAATATTCGTTGGAAGGACTAATGTTGAAGCTGAAACTCCAATCCTTTGGCCACCTGATGCGAAGAACTGGCTCATTTGAAAAGAGCCTGATGCTGGGAAAGATTGAAGGTGGGAGGAGAAGGGGCCAACAGAGGATGAGATGTTTTGATGGCATCACCGACTCAGTGAACATGAGTTTGAGTAAACTCTGGGAGTTGGTGATGGACAGGGAGGCCTGGCGTGCTGCAGTCCATGGGGTTGCAAAAAGTCCGACACGCATGAGTGACTGAACTGAACTGAACCCAGCGCCAGTGTCAGTTTGCTGTGTGACCCTGCTGAATCTTTTCTGTCTCCTGAGCCTCAGTTTGCTCATCTATAAAATGAAAGGATCAGATGAAATGATCTGCCTCTGGGGTCTTGTCAGTAAGTATTCTTGAGTACCACATGGGTTCTGCTGGAGATGAGAGGATGAAGCAGACCCTATTCCTGCCCTCATGGGGCATATTGTCAGTGCGGGACAGACCCATGCTCAGCTGGTTCCAATGCAGTGGCAAAGTGGAAAAGGTGGGTTTTGTGCTCAGACTGAACTGGGCAAGATTTGGCTGAGACATCTTGGGCAAATATCTTCATGCCTCTGAGCCTCAAGCCCCTTCAGTAAAATGAGGATGATCATGCCTGCATATGGAGGTAGGTGATGAGGGTTAAATGGAAAAAAAAAAAAAAAAAATCAACGTGTCTAAAGAACTTGGCGCTCCAGGCATTATTTCAGAGATGACAATACTCCAGAGGGGGCTTGTGGGGGTTCTCAGGAGGGCGGGTTCTCTCTGCTTGGGGTGGAGGTGTACCGGGGAAGCCCACCAGGTGTTATGCCCAAGTCACGAAATCTCCCAATGACCACCAGGGAGCTGGCATCCGATGCAAAAACAAGAGTGTTTTGATTACCAAGCTCAAGCTGAGGCTCCCACCGTTACCGACGCAGCAGTTAAGGAGAGGAGCCACGAACTCTGGGTTTCATTGCTTATATAGGGTATTCTCGCATGAAAAATGTTACCTTCTGTGAAACGGGCTTAATTCGAATTTCCTGGGCAGGTCATAAGTCCTGAACGTAAAGTCAGGAGATCCTGATCTGGGATCTGATTGGCTTGCAGGTGGTGGGGTGAGGTCAGGGGATTTCCAAAGACTCTTTCCTCAGAACTCTAAAATGGAGTCTTTTTTTTAACAAAATGGGGTGGCTTAGGTTCTTCACAGGCTGGGCCCTGAGGGTGAAGAGCAGCCCCAGGGGAGGAGCCAGCTGGGCAGGTCCTTAGTGCCCACCCTTCCCTGGTCAGAGCACCATCCTCACAGGCTCTGCCCACTCTGCAGGGGCAGAGGCAGGGCCTCTTCTCCCTCAGCTCCCCTAGCTCCCTGGGCCCCAGCTCATGCTCTGCCTGTATCCTTTCTCTGTGGCTGTTCCCGAGCTTCTCCAGCTGGCTATCATCTCCTACTCATCCTTTTCACTCAGGGCAGCCTCCCTTCTGCCTGTAACCTTCTCCTCTGGCTCTGCGAAGGACCCCGTGTCCTTCTAGGTTCCCTCAGAACACCACCTTCACCCCACCACGCTGTTCTCATGCTCATTTGCCCCTGTGTGCTGTCTATCCTGCCTGTGGTTCTTGTGTCTCCTGCCTGCTTGGGACCTGGATCTGTCTCTTATTCCCCCACTCTGTCCTGCATTCTCAACTGTGTTCTCTTCCAGTGTCTTCCCTTCAGCATTAAAAAATTCTCAGCTATCTTACCTTAGGGCTTCTTGATGGCTCACAGTAAAGAATCTGTTTGTCAATGCAGGAGATTCAGATTTGATCCCTTGGCGGAGAAAGATCCCCTGGAGAAAGAAATGGCAATCCACTCCAGTATTCTTGCCTAGGAAATTCCATGGACAGAGGAGCCTGGCAGGCTATAGTCCACGAGATCACAAAGAATTGAACATGACTTAGCAAGTAAACAACCATGAATCCCCTGATGGATCATCAACACCCCACACCCCTTCCTTCACTGCTCCAGCCACAGGACCTTTCTCTGAGCACCACACCTTTTTAAAATATGTTCAGCTCATATCAGCAGGGGTGAGGGCCAGGTAGTGTTTGCTGATCACAGAAAAGAGAGCTGTTCCCAGGGCAGGGCCGGAGACAAGTGTACTTTGCACATTCTCTCTGAGGTTTTGGAAGCTGTCCTAAACCCAAGCATTGTTTAATTGCCTGAGCTGCTGCAGGGCAGGCACAAGACCCACAGTAGTACTGAAACCTGAGCCAGGTAATTTGGTAACTTGGTCCCTTGACTGCCCTGCCCCAGCAACCCTTGGTAGTTCTTGCTAGAGATGGGTCCACCATCCTGCCTCTTTTGGTGAAGTGGAACCCTGTTTTATGAATTAGAGGGAAAGGAGTTTCTCGCTATTCTTCTTTCTCTTCCCTACCCATTAGACCTCAGCCTTGCTTGACCACTTCCAGTGATGAGGAGGTCACCACTCAAGACTCAGAGGTACCTACCTGGCAGGCAGATTGTGTAATGGATCTGGCATGGTAAGAGTTTTGTAACTGAGTTCTTGTTCTCTTGCCCTTTTCCTGTCTCCAGGCAGTGCTACATGTTGAAGAGCTTTTGCCCCATTGTGTCTGATTTGTTACTGTTTTTCAGTGATTCTTTGTGACCTCATGGACTGCAGCACTCTAGGCTCCCTTGTCCTCCACTATCTCCTGGACTTTGCTGAGACTCATGTCCATTGAGTCAGTGATGCTATCTAATGATCTCATTTTCAGCCCCCTTCTCCTTTTGCCCTCAATATTTCCCAGCATCAAGGTCTTCTCAAATGAGTTGGCTTTTCACGTCAGGTGGGCAAAGTATTGGATCTTCAACTTCAGCATCAGTCTTTCCAATGAATACTCAGGATTAATTTCTTTCAGGATTGTCTGGTTTGATCTCTTTGCAGTACAAGGGACTCTGAAGAGTCTTCTCCACCACCACAATTCAAAAGCATCAATTCTTTGGCGCACTACGCGCGGTCGGCTGCGAGAGCCGGGCCGGCGCACTACGCGCGGCCGGGAGGAGCTGCCCCACGTCCGAGGTCGGGGACAGCAGCCTAGAGTGCCAGGCTGTGACGGCGCAGGAACGGCCGAGAGGAGCTACCCTGTGCTGAGGTCAGTGGCGGCCCTCCTGGCGTGCTGCGATTCATGGGGTCGCAAAGAGTCGGACACGACTGAGCGACTGAACTGAACTGAACTGAATTCTTTGGTGCTCAGCTTTCTTTATGGTCCAACTCTCACATATGTACATGACTACTGCAAAAACCATAGCTTTGACTATAGAAACCTTTGTTGGCAAAGTGATGTCTTTGCTTTTGAATATGCTGTCTAGATTTGTTATAGCTTTTCTTCCAAGGAGCAAGGGTCTTTAATTTCATGGCTGCAGTTACTATCCACAGTGAGTTTGGAGCCCAAGAAAAAATCTATCATTGCTTCCACCTTTCCCTCTTCTATTTGCCAGGAAGTGATAGGACTGGATGGCATGATATTGGCATTTTGAATGTTGGGTTTTAAGCCAGATTTTTCACTCTCCCCTTTCACCTTCATCAGGAAGCTCTTTAGTTCCTCTTCATTTTCTGTCATTAGAGCGGTATCATCTGCATATCTGAGGTTATAGATATGTCTCCTAGCCATCTCAATTTCACCTTGTGATTCATCTTAGCAAAGAGAAGGGAAAGAGGATTCCTAGTTGAGGGAAGAGCATGCGTGAAGGCAAGATGGAGCAGAGTGCCCTGGTATACCTAGAGGAAGATAGGCGGCAGTTGCAAGGGAGAAGGCGTGGACAGAGGATGAAGCTCAGTTGCGGGTATAGGAGTTGGGTTGGGAGTTCCATGAGGGCTGCATTCCAGACTTATCTTTTAGCTTAAGGGCAATGGGAAGAAACCATAGAAGAGTTCTGTCTGGAGAACCATGATTAACACAGGCAGCACCTCTGCCACCACATCAAGGCAACAAGATAGTGCTGGAGAAAAAGATAAAGCCAAGGAGTGACCAGCCATGGTGGCCATCCCTGTCAGACTCTCTGCTGTGACTCAGCCTCATAGCAGCCTGTGGAGTTGGCCATGTGAACTCTGGTTGGGTCAGACCCTGTGCTTGTACCACCTCCTCCCCACCCCCTTCTGTTATTGCCTCCCCATTGCTTTGCAGAAGCTGGAGGCTTGCTTTTCCCCTTTGGCCTCAGGTTGCACCTTCTAGGCAGGTTAGAGATTTAGAGAAGGTCCTGGAGTTTGTCCCTAGGACCCTTGCCCTCTGGGCCACAGAGATCAGGATCCTCTGGCTTTTCTCAGCTGCCAGGAACTCTGCCCATTGCACTGTGTCCTGACTCTGGACTCCATTCCTGACTAGCTCCGATTTTTCTCCTCCCTTCCCTGGGCATTGACCCTGGGCCTCCAGCTCTGCCAGAGACTTTCCATACTGGAGATCACACAAATGTAGAGATGGAAGTTCTCCTCCCAGCTCTTTCAGTGACTTGCTGCCCAAGTTCCTCTCTTGTCCAGAACTTATCTAGAAACTGAAAGACTTGCTGCTAAAGTTCCCAGCTCTGAAGTCTGTAGTTCTAACGACAGGAAACTGATAAACTGACCAATGACCAACAAGCTGGGAGTTAGGAATGGGATTGTTATGCCTGAAGTCCGAGTCCCCAAAAGTGAGAGAATAAGATGTCCACAGCAATGCAAAAGCATAAACGGGTTTTATTGCTAGCTCGAGCTAGGGCTCCCATCTCATCCAGCGCAGTGAAGTCTTGACGAGAGCCCTCTGATGCCCTCTTGTAACACCTATCATCTTACTTGGGTTTCTCTTACCTTGGGTGTGGGGTATTTCTTCACGGCTGCTTCAGCAAAGCACAGGCGCTGTTCCTTACCTTGGACGAGGGGTATCTCCTTACCGTCACCATTCCTGACCTTCAACGTGGGATAGCTCCTCTAGGCCCTCCTGCGCCTGCAAGGGCAGACACACTGAAACCATACTCACAGAAAACTTGTCAATCTAGTCACACTAGGACCACAGCCCTGTCTAACTCAATGAAACTAAGCCATGCCCGTGGGGTAACCCAAGACAGGCGGGTCATGGTTGAGAGGTCTGACAGAATGTGGTCCACTGGAGAAGGGAATGGCAAACCACTTCAGTATTCTTGCCTTGAGAACCCCATGAACACTATGTAAAGGCAAAATGATAGGATTCTGAAAGAAGAACTCCCCAGGTCATTAGGTGCCCAATATGCTACTGGAGATCAGTGGAGAAATAACTCTAGAAAGAATGAAGGGATGGAGCCAAAGCAAAAACAATACCCAGTTGTGGATGTGACTGGTGATAGAAGGTCCGAGCAATACTGCATAGGAACCTGGAATGTCAGGTCCATGAATCAAGGCAAATTGGAAGTGGTCAAACAGGAGATGGCAAGAGTGAATGTCCACATTCTAGGAATCAGCGAACTAAAATGGACTGGAATGGGTGAATTTAACTCAGATGACCAGTATATCTACTACTGCGGGCAGGAATCCCTCAGAAGAAATGGAGTAGCCATCATGGTCAACAAAAGAGTCCAAAATGCAGTACTTGGATGCAATCTCAAAAATGACAGAATGATCTCTGTTCGTCTCCAAGGCAAACCATTCAATATCACAGTAATCCAAGTCTATGCCCCAACCAGTAATGCTGAAGAAGCTGAAGTTGAACGGTTTTATGAAGACCTACGAGACCTTTTAGAACTAACACCCAAAAAAGATGTCCTTTTCATTATAGGGGACTGGAATGCAAAAGTAGGAAGTCAAGAAACACCTGGAGTAACAGGCAAATTTGGCCTTGGAATGCGGAATGAAGCAGGGCAAAGACTAATAGAGCTTTGCCAAGAAAATGCACTGTTCATAGCAAACACCCTCTTCCAACAACACAAGAGAAGACTCTACACATGGACATCACCAGATGGTCAACACCGAAACCAGATTGATTATATTCTTTGCAGCCAAAGTTGAAGAAGCTCTATACAGTCAACAAAAACAAGACCAGGAGGTGACTGTGGCTCAGATCGTGAACTCCTTATTACCAAATTCAGACTCAAATTGAAGAAAGTAGGGAAAACCACTAGACCATTCAGGTATGACCTAAATCAAATCCCTTATGATTATACAGTGGAAGTGAGGAATAGATTTAAGGGCCTAGATCTGATAGATAGAGTGCCTGAAGAACTATGGAATGAGGTTCGTGACATTGTA
>SJYT01065554.1:37056-64619 GCA_006410635.1 Cephalophus harveyi | reverse complement strand
CAAATTTTTTTACACTTAGAGAACCTAGTGTTAGTTTGAGAGACTATATGGTCTAGTTCAAGAGAGATTATAACAATAATAATATTATAACCAATAATCACATAAATAAATATACAACTGTACCTGTAAGTGCTTCAGAAGAGATGGAGGGAGTGGAGAGGGTTATTAGAGTAGATTCTCCATAGTTATAACAGAGAGGCTTTCCTGAGTAAGCAATGGTTGTTAGTGAAGGCTGGGGATTCTTGCAGGCAGAGGGAACAGCTCTTGGAAAGAAGGAAGGAACTTGCATCTCCTGGGACCTTGAAGATGATAGGTGTGGGTAAAGATTGAGGAATGATGGGGAAATAGAAGATGAGAGGAAAGAGAGTGAAACAGGGCCTGGAGTCTGGACCCTAGAGGATGGTAAAAGAGTCTTGATCTTATCCTGAGGACAATGAGAAGCTTTTCAAGTGTTTTATCAGCAAGAGTTGGGCAGGGGTGGGGTGGGGGGCTTGATTTCGGCAGAGAAGGGCCATAGGCTTTCACTTTCCATGTGTGGTTGGTTTCCTGAGAAAGGGCTATTTATTACAGAGAAAGAGGGCCTCAAGAAATAGCCACACTGTCCAAAGTAAAACTAAAGTGCGCAATAAATGTAAAGCACTTGAATCATCCCGATTCATGAAAAAGTTGTCATCTATGAAACCAGTCTCTGGAACCAAAAACAGGTTGGGAAACGCTGCTCTAGATGATGTCTTATCCAAGTCGGGTGCCATAAATCCTCATTCCATAAACGAGTGAGCACTTGGGCCCGCTTCTCACTGTGACTTCACTTCATATCATGAAAAGAACATCTAAATCTTTGGGAGATGGTGAAACTGTCCCTTTACAGAAAAGTGTGGTGATATAAGAGAGCAGCAGATGAACTGAAAACACTTGTCTTTGTTTCATTAACAAGTTGGAAAGAGAAGAAAAGCAGTGAATGGGAAGAACCCTGTCTCCAAGGTTTTTCCTTTATCAGTTGAAAGCTTCCTCTATAAATTGGGTAGGAAAAAATAGTACCACGAAAAACATTGACTTTTCCCTCATTTGAGTGAGGGTGTATCTGGACAACGTTAATTCAGTTGGCCTCTGATAGTGTCATTCAGATCACAAAATTAACACCTCATTAAGAAAATTAGTATGAAAATTAAGTAACTGCAGAGCAATTATTGCCTGAAAGGGCAAAGTTTTAAAAGGTGGAGTTAATAGGTTGGCACTTTTATTACTTAATATTCTTCGAAGACAGTGACTGCGTGGTGGGAGAAGCATATGTGTAGAGAGAGAACCTGCAGAATCCCCACAAGGTCGCTCATTGCTCAAGCAACACCTCGCTAGTCATTCAGCATGAACCGCATAAACATTCAGGAGGCGGTTTTGACTTGCACTCACATTACAAAATATACCTTCTCCCTTCAAAATGAATGTAATGGTTTTCAAATCTCAATATCTTGGGTTTTTGTTTGCATTGGCTTTGGTTCAGTCTCTAAAGATTGTGACCTTTCTTTAGTTAATTCATTCGTCATGTTTTTATTGAACTTAATATGTGCCAGGCATCAAGCCAGGCCCTAGGTGTGTGATGATGGAGGAGGCAGCTCTGACCCCGAAACTTTAATGTGAAATTATGACATAAAGAAAAGTTTCTCAATATCTTATAGGGCCTTGACATTAACTTAGAGTTGACTTTACCCTAAAACACATTTATTGTTAAAGTCGTACTCTGGAGTAGGTTCAAAATTAACCTATTGTCCTTATACTTAAGTCCAGCTTTTTTAAAAGCTATGACTGAGTAATTACTAGTGTTCCCAACTGGAATTCTCAGTAGTAAGAAGTTTGGGCTTCCCTCATGGTTCAGAAGGTAAAGAATCTGCCTGCAATGCAGGAGACCTAGGTTTGATCTCTGAGTCAGGAAGATCCCCTGGAGGAGGAAATGGCAAACCAACCCACTCCAGTTGGAAAATTCCATGAACAGAGGAGGCTGGCAGGCTAAAATCCGTGAGGTTGCAAAGAGTCAGATGTGACTGAGCAACAAACTACTACTATTAATCAAATGAAGTACATTCACTCTATGGATTATTTTGATGCCATTATGATGATCATGAAGAAATATTCATGATATTATGTGNTGGAAAATTCCATGAACAGAGGAGGCTGGCAGGCTAAAATCCGTGAGGTCGCAAAGAGTCAGATGTGACTGAGCAACAAACTACTACTATTAATCAAATGAAGTACATTCACTCTATGGATTATTTTGATGCCATTATGATGATCATGAAGAAATATTCATGATATTATGTGAATTGATGAAAACTAGAAAACATTACAGGTTTGCCATCATTGCAACTACTGAAAATTGAAACAAAAATTTGAAATTAAATACATCAAAACACTATGATGATATTAGCACATTATTATGGGGATATGGAGTGAGAAGGGTTCGTACCAACAGGATTACAAGTAATCACCAAAGTCCTGGAGGGTTGGGTGAGTGGCTTAGGAACCATTTGAAATGCAGTAGAAGGTTGAACATTGACATGTATTGACTCACCTGGTAAATAATGGAACATACATTATATTACTGTTTGTACTATAATAATCAGGGACTTATCTAGATTTCATGAGATCTGCAGTTTATAATTTATGAGTTTATGAAATTTGCTTTTTCTTAAAAGTAGACCTTTTTTAACAGAAGCTCTAGATTCATAGCACAGTACAGACAATCCCATATAGCCCCTCCCCACACAAAGGTACATTATCCCCCAATGCCAACATCTCCCACCAGAGTAGTACGTGTGTTACAATCCATGAACCCAGGTTGACATATCACCCTGAGTTCATAATGTAAATTAAGGTTCATTTTTAATATTGTACATCCTGTGGGTTTAATGTATAATTATAAATTATAATGTATAATGATGTACATTATAATGACATACACTATATGTCATTATAAATTATAATGGCAAATGTATAATGATGTACAAGCTTTCTGGTGGCTCAGAATCTGCCTGCAGTGCAGGAGACCCTGGGTTGGGAAGATCCCTGGAGGACATGGCAATCCACTCCAGTATTCCTGCCTGGAGAATCCCGTGGACAGAGGAGCCTGGTGGGCTCTAGTCGATGGGGTCTCAAAGAATCAGACACGACTGAGACTAAGCACAGTGCAGCATAATAACACACGTTCTTTATAGTATCATATAGAGTATTTTTGCTGCCCTAAAAATCCTCTGTGCTCTGCTTATTTATCTTCCCTTTCTACATCTCCCACAACCACTAATCTTTGTACAGTCTCTGTAGCTTTGCTTTTTCAAGAATGTCCTAGAGTTAGAATCATACATGATATAGCCTTTTCAGATTTTCACCTCTCACTTAATGATAATCATTTAAGTTTCTTCCATGTCTTTGAATAGCTTGATAGCACATTTCTTTTTAGTAGGGAACAATATTCCATTGTCTGGATGCACCACAGTTCATTTATCCATTCACCTACTGAAGGACATCTTGATTGCTTTCAAGTTCTGGAAATTATGAATAAAATAGCTCTAAGGTCCAGGAGTTGGTGATGGACAGGGAGGCCTGGCATGCTGCGATTCATGAGGTCACAAAGAGTCGGACACAACTGAGCAACTGAACTGAACTGAAGCATATATGTGCAGGCTTTTATGTGTACATAAGTTTTCAACTCATTTGGGCAAATAGTAGGAAATGCAATTGCTGGGTCATATGGTAAAGGATAGTTCAGTTGGTAAAGAATCTGCCTGCTATACAGGAGACCTGGGTTCAATCCTTGGGTCAGGAAGATCTTCTGGAGAAGGAAGTGGCAATCCACACCAATATTCTTGCCTGGAAAATCCCACAGACAGACGAGCCTGGCAGGCTACAGTCCATGGGGCCACAAGAGCTGGACACAACTTAGTGACTAAACCACCACTGAACATCTTTTAGAACACCACCCAGGAGACCTGGGTTCAATCCCTGGGTTGGGAAGATCCCTGGAGGAGGGCATGGCAATCCACTCCAGTATTCTTGCCTGGAGAATCCCATGGATAGAGGAGACTGGTGGGCTCCAGTCGATGGGGCCCACCAGGCTCAGTGACAAGGATGAGGATGTTCAGTGACAAAACCATCTTCCGAAGTACGTCCCCGCCAGCCACATATGAGACTTCCTGTTGCTTCACATTCTCAGCAGCGTTTGGTGCTGTTGGGGACTTTGGATTCTGTTCCTTCTGATAGATGTAGTGGAATCTCATTGGTCTAATTTATAATTCCCAAAGGTCCATCTAGTCAAGGCTATGGTTTTTCCAGTACTCATGTATGGATGTGAGAGTTGGACTGTGAAGAAAGCTGATGTTTTCTACATTTGTGACTCTATTTCTGTTTGTAAATATGTGAATTTGTACCAGTTTTTTAGATTCCTCATATAAGTGATATCATATGATGCTATGTGATATTTGTCTTTCTTTTTATGACTTATTTCATCCAATATGACAGTCTCTAAGTCTACCCATGTTGCTGCAAATGGCATTATTTAGTTCTTGGCTGAGTAATGTTCTACTGTGTATCAGTACCATATCTTCTTTATTCATTCCTCTGTCAATGGACATTTATGGTTTTTCCGTGTCCTGGAGGTTTTTTTCCTCCAACTTTTAAATCAGATTGTTTTCTTATTGTTGAGTTTTAAGAATCCTTTGTGTATTTTGCATGACAGTCCTTTATCAAACATGTCTTTTGCCAGTATTTTCTCCCAGTCTGTGGCTTGTCTTCTCATTCTCTTGACATTACCTTCGCAGAGCAAAAGGTTTTCATTTTAATGAAAACCAACTAATCAGTAATTTCTTTCATGGACTGTGCCTTTAGTGTTATACAGTTTACTTTTTCAGATATTTCAATTCATACTGTCACGTGAGTGTATGTTCCTCGATTCTTTGTCTCATCACAACAAAGATTTGAAGTGATGGACATTAAAGTCCCCTCAGCGTGTCACAGCTCTCAGGTCTTGGATAGACCGTGTTATAGCTCTCAGGTCTCGAATGGACCATGTTATAGCTCTTAGAAAAATCAGTGTTATAGCTCTATTTTATTTAGAAGATAGAAGGAAAATCCATCTTTGAGGCGTGAGGGCAGGTCGACTAAAGACACGAGGAGAAGAGCGCCCCAGCACGCAGGAGAGAGAGAGAGAGAGCTGGCTCTGGCTCCTCTATTTATATGTTTATCTCTCCCTGGGCCCATCCTATGTAAATTGCGCCAGCCAGGAGTGTTGTTTATTTTACCTGAGGTCCTCACTCCGGTCCTCAGACCGTCTTTTGTTTCATTTTCACAGGCTTTTCCCTTCCTTGTCTTGTAGCCACCGCGATTTTGGACTCTTTTTCCCTGTTCTACCTGCCTAACAATGCCAAATAATAAGGGAAATTTGCTAGATCTGCTCCCAGGGCCTTATATGGGCTCATGAAGGGTCCTGATATTGAAGCTTCATTTGCTCCATAGGAAATAGGCCTCCAGCAAATGTTATTATCTATTGTATCAAGATAGACAAATTAAAACCAAGAAAATTTATTTGCAACATCTTGTAGGAAGACTGTATGGACACACACACACGTACACACATATACACATTCTTTTGTTTGTCCCTAATGAGCTACTGTATAATTGAAGCAACTAGTAACAACCCATTAAGCAAATTGAAAGCAGATTCCCCAGCTATTCTTGAACTCTCGCCACACTGGTTGTACTTCATGAGAGTTTGTGTGCTTGCTTCCTACACTCGATCTTAGCCGAAAGGCCGAGACGTGAAGTGTGTGCTTGCTTTCTGAGTGCTGTAGACACATGGTCAGATTTTGACTGGTGAACCAGGAGGGCAAAATGTTCATAAATTCTCATCTCTACATAACAGAATCCAACTAAGTGATTTATATACTTAAAAGCTTCTTTTGTTCAGTAATTTCCAAAGAAGAGGTTGAGATTCATGATCAATAAAGAGTTGGAAAATGTTTTAAAGTATGATATGAAATAGTAAAACTGGATAGAAGAGAATAAATAGAATAGAAAATATGATGGTAACTTTCATATATATTTATATATATGGTAGCAGCTGTCCTTGAAACTTCTGCCTCTGTGAATGTGTGTGTCCTGATTGTCATGGTAAGTGCAACTTTTATTGTGTATAGTGATCAAAAAATGAGTGCCATTTTCCTGAGTAGTCAACATTCCTTCCAGAATGAACATAAAAGATTTTTAGGTTTGAATATTTGAGTACAGACATATACAAGTTGTTGGGGTATTTGTGAATTTGTCACCTTCTTTTAACCTTCAAAATTCAACAGAATCGTGCTGGTATATGTTTGGATGCATATCAAATTCCGTGTAAAAATTCAGCTCTCTCTCTTACTTGACGCCTTGTGCTCTCTTCCGATGTAACTGTGAATTCCCAGTGTCTTTGGATCCTGCTCATTAAGTGCTTGTCAATAGAAGGGTTTCTCTTGATGATATGTGAGATGGGGAAGGGAATAACTGTGTCTTAATTTTTATCCTTGATCAGCCAGGGAGGAGAAGAGACAGTGAAATGGTGGATTTTGGAGAAGCCTATAATTTCTTCCATTTTTACATAACAGAGAACGCAGGATACCAAAAGTGAAGGCTTCTCCCTGAATGAAGAGATGAAAGGTGATTCTTTTATGTCACTCCTGGGCCCGTGGACACAGAGCTCTCTGATCACCACTCCCAGCAAGTTCCTCAGCATCCCTGAGCTGTGCAGGGCTCACGCTGGGCCATTCTTCCTCCCTGTGCCATCTTTGTCTACTTTGGGGCCCTGTATAATACTGGTCACAGTTGAAGCTGCCTTCCTTGGAAAGCCTCATCCTGGGGCAGCTTGGCCTTTCTAGAAAGATTTTTGCTTGTTTTAAGCTGTGATTGAAATTGAGATGATTAAGACCCATGAGGGCCAAGATAAACAGCTGAGAGTCCTGTTCATGAAAGAGTGAACTGGATTGTCCACACCATATCAGAAACTAAAACTAATATGCATTCATTATAATTACTAGATCACAGAAAGTACACTTGGAGGGGAGTAGCAATGTCCTCTATTCCTTTGCTGCCTTTATCTTACTATTTGCTATTGTTGATGATGTTTAGTCGTTCAGTTGCCCAACTCATTGCAATCCTGTGGACTGCAGCATGCCAGGCTTCCCTGTCCTTCACGATATCTCAGAGTTTGCTCACACTCATATCCATTGAGTCAGAGATGCTATTTAAACATCTTATCCTCTGCCACCCACTTCTCCTTTTGTTTTCACTCATTCCCAGCATCAGGGTCTTTTCTCATGAGTTGGCTTTTTCCATCAGGTGGCCAAATGATTGGAGCTTCAGCTTCAGTATCAGTCTTTCCAATGAATATTCAGGGTTCATTTCCTTTAGGATGGACTGGTTTGATCTCCTTACAGTCCAAGGGACTCTCAAGAGTCTTATCCAGCACCACAGTTCAAAAGCATAAATTCTTCAGCACTCAGCCTTCTTTATGGTCCAGTTCTCACATCCATACAGGTCTACTGGAAAACCATAACTTTAATTATATGGACCTTGGTCAGAAGAGTGGTATCTTTAAAATCTCTTTAATATGCTCTCTAGGTTTTTCACTGCTTTCCTTCCAAGAAGCAAGTGTATTTTAATTTCCTCACTGCAGTCACTGTGACAGTGATTTTGGAGCCCAAGAAAATAAAATCTGTCCCCGGTTCCACTTTTCCCCCTTCTATTTGCCATGAAGTTATGAGACCAGATGCCCTGATCTTATTTTTTTTTAGTTTAAGCCAGCTTTTTCCCCCTCTCTTCTTTCACCCTCATTAAGACATTCTGTAGTTCCTCTTCACTTTCTGACATTAGAGCAGTATCATCTGCATATCTGGAATGTCTTACTATTAATTTTCCCTGAAAGACATCATTGTACATTTTACATCAAACTCAGTCAGTTTTAAGACATATTTTTAGGAATATCAGTGTTAACCACCTATTAGTATTTCAACATATTGAGTAGCAATACTAACAGTTGTGTTAGTTACTAAGTCATGTCTTACTTTTTGCGACCCTGTGGACTGCAGCACACGAGGCTCCCCTGTCCTCCACTATCTCCCAGAGTTTACTAAAATTCATGTCCATCGAGTCGGTGATGCTATCTAACCATCTCATCCTCTTTCACCCCCTTTTTCTTTTGCCTTCAATCTTTCCCAGCATCAAGTTCTTCTCCAACGAGTTGGTCTTCTCTTCACATCAGTTGGCTGAAGTATTGGAGCTTCAGCATCAGTCCTTCCAATGAATATTCAGAGTTGATTTTCTTTAGGATTGACTGGTTTGAGCTCCTTGCAGTCCACTAAATAAGATTTATTTTAAAAGAAAATTAAAATGTGAAAAATATAATTTGCATTTCAACTTGATGTATGAAGATCAATAATGGAAACTTTTCAATGTTTTAGAATAATGTCAATGTATGGCAAAACCACTACAATATTGTTAATTAATTAGCCTCCAATTAAAATAAATAAATTTATATTAAAAAAGAATAAGTCATTAATTAAAACACTCATTAACATAATCTAATCTCATAGCACATTATATGAATTAAAGTGCCTTTAGCAAGATATACATAATGAGCATAAATAGATATTTTGGAGTTAATATATATTTATTTATTGGCTATGTGCCCTTATTTAAAATAATTAAAATCATAGTTAAACCATTTATATTTATAGGAGTTGTGCATTAATCTTCTAATAGGCTTTAATGCCTGTAACTGCATGTCCAACATATCTTAAACACCATAGCCAAGGTTTATCTTCTTCTTAAGATCTGCCCTCGGCGTAATATTTTTTTTTTTTTTTCACATCATGATGCCTCTTTATACCTTGAGGCAGAGCACCTATACGCAGAGTACCTATGTAGCTCCGTTCACCTTCCCTAATCCATGCTGTGCATACAAGAGCTGTCTTCCTAATGCCAGAGATGATCTCCACGCTGAGCTAAGCTGAAACCTTCGTTCCAAAGCCGACTGAACCCTCGCATTTTCCTGGAACTCCCTGCTCTGCTCTCTGTCCTCTGAACTCCCCAGAACGCCTGTGGCAGCTCTGCTTGGTCTTCTGACTTAACATGCCCCCTGCTGTCCTGCGTGGTTTGGTGACCCTCATTAATGCGAGCCTCCTCCGCTGCTAGACAGCAAGTTCAAGGGTGTTTTTCTCCGTGTTGCAGTGGTACCTGCGCTACTCTACTGTGAACACACAAGTCGTGAACATACTTTACCGGTTAATTCAGATGTTTAGTTGAATTGTTTTGCACTGCTTTATGGAAAACATTGTGACCTCTCACAGCACTACATTAAATAATGAGCCCTTGGCTTTTACATATTCAACATTTTTCAAATAAAATGTTTACAAACACCCCTGAAGGTACATAATATGCAGTCATTCATAATTATGTTGAGGCACAAATTAGAATAATTGTATGCATTCCATCTCAAAGAAACTTTATTGTTGTCATTTAATTCACAATTTTATTTATTTCTCAAAATAGCTCTGTGAGTTGGGTATTACCATTCCAGTTTTACAGAAGAGGAAACTGAAGACAATAAATTTTCCAGTTGGATATGCAAACAATATATTTTTTAGTGACTTGGGATATGTTTCTGAGCTATATTGTTGATCTACTGTCTTGAGATTTTATAACTTATTTCTAGTAAAATGATGTCAGTAATATAGCTCTTCAAGAAAGGAATGGATTTCAAAGTGCGTCCTTACATAGGATTGGGGAATAAGACGCCACAGATGCTATTTGGGAATTAGAAGAAGTATAATTCACACATATATAAATTAATAGATACCACGACTGTTATTATAGTATCAACATAAAAATTACTGGCATTCAACATGTGGCTCTTCCACATTATTTGGAAAGTGCCGTGAAGTCCAAAAGCATCACTTCTCAGCCATGTCTACAACTTCCAAGCTTATCATTGCGTTTCTAGTTCCCATTGAAGCTACTAGAGAGGTAAGAGTAAAATTCAATTCTAATGATAATTACAGTTATTCCATAGTCTTACAGTGGTAAGTGTGTAGTCACAGTAAAATGAAATGAATTTATTTTTAAAGGGTTAACCTTGTAAGTTTTTGATCACATAAGTTTTCTTTAAAATAACTACTTATCATGTTTAGACTGGTTGAGTCTATAGTTGCCTCAGTTCCTTTCTATGAGGACTGGCTACTTTGCTTTTACCCTTGGGTCCAGAAATTGAGCTTTCGTTTATACAAGGTATGGAAGATGGCACAGGCCCATGAAGGATGGTGTGGACACATAAATTTTATAAAAATATATGATCATAGATAGTCATAGCCATAAAAAATTCATGCTTTTAACATACAAGCTTAGTTTTGAAATCATTCCTAAAGAAAATGACTCAACTGAATTAAATGACCGTTTGTATGCAGATGTGTACATGCTCAGTCTCTCCGTTGTGTCTGACTCTGTGACCCCAAGGACTATAAACTGTCAGGCTTCTTTGTCCATGGGATTGTCCCAGCAAGAACACTGGAGTGAGTGGCCCTTTCCTCCTCCAGGGGATCTTTCCACGCCAGGGATTAAACCCGCGTCTCCTGTGTTGGGAGGTGGATTCTTCACCTCTGAGCCACCTGGGAAGCCCTTGCATGAAGGTGCATAGTACTTCTTTTAAGGCAGGAAATAAATAAAGGTAACTATATTGTCACCCTGCTTATTTAACTTATATGCAGAATACATCATGAGAAACGCTGGGCTGGAAGAAACACAAGCTGGAATCAAGACTGCCAGGAGAAATATCAATAACCTCAGATATGCAGATGATACCACCCTTATGGCAGAAAGTGAAGAGGAGCTAAAAAGCCTCTTGATGAAAGTGAAAGAGGAGAGTGAAAAAGTTGGCTTAAAGCTCAACATTCAGAAAACGAAGATCATGGCATCTGGTCTCATCACTTCATGGGAAATAGATGGGGAAACAGTGGAAACAGTGTCAGACTTTATTTTGGGGGCTCCAAAATCACTTCAGATGGTGACTGAAGCTATGAAATTAAAAGACATTTACTCCTTGGAAGAAAAGTTATGACCAACCTAGACAGCATATTAAAAAGCAGAGACATTATTTTGCCAACAAAGGTCCATCTAGTCAAGGCTATGGTTTTTCCAGTGGTCATGTATGGATGTGAGAGTTGGACTGTGAAGAAAGCTGAGTGCCAAAGAATTGATGCTTTTGAACTGTGGTGTTGGAGAAGATTCTTGAGAGTGCCTTGACTGCAAGGAGATACAACCAGTCCATTCTAAAGGAGATCAGCCCTAGGTGTTCTTTGGAAGAAATGATGCTAAAGCTGAAACTCCAGTACTCTGGCCACCTCATGAGAAGAGTTGGCTCATTGGAAAAGACTCTGATGTTGGGAGGGATTGGGGGCAGGAGGAGAAGGGGACGACAAAGGATGAGATGGCTGGATGATATCACCGACTCAATGGATGTGAGTTTGAGTGAACTCCGGGAGTTGGTGATGGACAGGGAGGCCTGGTGTGCTGCAGTTCATGGGGTCACAGAGTGGGACACAACTGAGCGACTGAACTGAACTGATAGTATCCAAAAGTATGGAAATGTTTAGTAAATCATGTTACCAAATTTAACAGATTGGAAACATGAAAATGAATATGGAGGCTATCTATATACTTGCTCTTTTTCTCCTGTTGGTAGGTATGTAAAAATGCCTTTATGTTTGTGTGCTTGCATGCACACACACACACAAAGAAAACCATGTACAGATATTTCTGCTATAACACCATACATGATTCTTGAAAATTTTCACCTTCTGTGAAACCTCACACTGAAATCAACATAGCTCAGAGAACCAATAAGCCACTCAAAACTCGGGCAGCCCTAAAACTAGATTACCTGGAAAAATGATTACCTAGACCGGGAGAGATGACATGAAGGTTCAGGGCAGCTACACGTTTATTTTGGACACGTTAAAAGCACAAGGAAATAGTACACAGTGGGAAGGCTGACCAATAGGCACTGAGCCCACACAGCTGGAAGCAGAGATCTGAGCAAACAGGGTTGCTATTAAGGTGGGCACTGATGGGTGTGCAGCCTGCTGTGACCTAAAGTGATTCCATGTTGGAGCCAGCGTCTCTGGAGAAGGAAAAAATCTAGGTGACCTTGGGTTGGATGGTGAATTTTTAGATACAAAATGAAAGGCACAGTCCATGAAAGAAAGAACTAGTAAGCTGGACTTCATCAAAATTAAAATTTTCTATTCAGCAAGAGATACTGTCAAAAGAACGGAAAGACAAGCCTTAGACTGAGAGAACATATTTGCAAAAGTTAAGTCTAATGAAGGATGAGTGTTCAAAATATACAAACAACTTTTAAAATTCAACAATAAGAAAACACAAGACTTGTTTACAAAATGGGATCATATTTAATCATCACAATTTCATTAATTCTTATAATGATCCATTATCTATATTTAAGATAACTGTCTGTAATACTCCCTGAGATGTTCACTGTGTATGTTGAATCATGCTTTTTAAACCTTACCATTTTCCTTGTATAGGCAAAGCTAATGCATTTTTCTTGCTTCACATTGCTTCCTAGAATGCCCAGTGGAATTTAAGGAAATGGCAACCCACTCCAGTATTCTTGCCTGGAGAATCCGAAGTGGGCTGTCGTCTATGACTGAAGTGACTCAGCAGCAGCAGCAGCAGCAGCTTTGTCCCACAGCCAAAAAGCTGTATTTCCAAGAAAGTCTGTGGGTTTGTAAATGAATGGTAGCATCAGCATCTTCAGTATTGTTTTGTGAAAACCCTGTTTTCTCACCAAGGAACTACTGACATTTGAGTCAGACAGTAGTTTGTCTGGGACCCTACTTGTGTGTGGCAAGATGTTATACCAGCAGCCCTGGGCTCCACCCACCAATTGCCAGCATTGTAAAACAAGCCCAATAAAGTCAGTTGATACTTAGACAATGTGATATTTCAGGAGATCATACAATTCCCAAGGATACGGTGAGAAATCACTGTTTTTTAAAACTGACCTTACCTTACTTAATAAATACATTCACAATGATAAAACATAGTTAGATGCTTTTAATGTAAGGCCCAAATAAAAATGAGGATCTGTGATCTGTTAAAAAATAAACAGGAATGTAGAAATACATCCTTCTTCTAGTAGTAAGGTCTGCCTCTAAATGTGTATTGCATTCAAAAATATCATCTCAGGAATCATTAAGTTTTAATTTTTAAGATTTCACCCAACAATGTTCTGTGAATTCTGACAGTTTTAAAAACCAAGGGACCATATAAATGAGAAGAATTTAAGTTCTCCAACTTGAAATAATAAGACAAGAACTTCATGAACTATTTTCATCACAGAGAGCAATACAAAGGGAAATAAAGAAAGCTATGACCCTTGATTTCATGATATTGTTGTCCTTGATTTCACAATACCTGTTCTAACAAGATGCCTATGAATTTCCATATGTTTCCTCTAAGAAACCTATAGTCGAAAAATAATATTTTTTGGAACATGGAAGCAACTAACGACTATTTCTTAATGTATAATTTAGAACTAAGATTAAAGTGATCACAGTTTTGGCCACAGTAAAAAAATATTTTGCACAAGGAAAAATACATATTGGATCGTTTATAAGCTAGATTTTTGTATTTTGGTAGAAAAACACACTGATTTTAAGATTTGAGTGGAATTTTAAGAAGACAAACAACTACTGACATCATCAAAAGAAAGAAATATTACTGCAGGCAGCTTTTCATTTGAAACAGCTTAAACTGTCGCCACTGAACACTACTGATTTGTCAGTTATATAGACAGCTTTGCAGGAGGGAGCCTGGCAAAAGAGCAGGGGATTCTGTTTTATGTGTCTATCAGAGAGAAGAAAGTTAAAAAACATGCCAAAACTCAGTGTTAGAAAGGATGTCAATAGGCACTGTCCTGTTGTGGATTAATAATACCTTGTACAATAGTTATCAAGAGAAACAACTTATAGGAGATTACATATATATATATATAGACACATATATATAGGCACACACACATTTATATACATGGGTGTCCCAGGACACGCTAGTGGTAAAGAACCCACCTGCCAAGGCAGGAGATGTAAGAGACAAGGGTTCAATCCCTGGGTCGGGAAGACTCCCTGGAGGAGGGCATGGCAATCCACTCCAGTACACTTGTCTGAAGAATCCCATGGAAAGAGGAGTCTGGCGGGCTAGAGCTCATGGGGTCGCAAAGAGTTGGACGCAGCTGAAGCGACTTAGCAAGGCACATGTATACATACACATATATGAATAAATTTATTGTAAAGAATTGGCTCATGTTATTATGGAGGCAGGGTTGGCTGCACTACGGGCAAAACTAGTATCCTCTGCTGTAGGCTCCCCTAGTGGCTCAGACAGTAATGCGTCTGTCTACATTGCGGGAGACCTGGGTTTGATCCCTGGGTCGGGAAGATTCCCTGGAGAAGAAAATGGCAACTCATTCCAGTACTCTTGCCTAGAAAATCCCATGAATGGAGTAGCCTGGTGTAGGCTACTCCACCATGGGGTCACAAAGAATCAGACACGACTGAGCGACTTCACTATGGTGGAGGCCGTGAAGTCCCAAGACCTGTCATCTGCAAGCCAGAAACTCAGGAAAAACAGTGATGTTGTTCAGTCCGAATCCAAAGGTCTGAGAACTCTGGATACCAGTTATGAACATTCCAGTCAAGAACTGGAGGCCAAGAATCAGGAGTTCCAAGGGCAGGAACCAGTTTAGGGCCCCAGCTCACAGAGTCAGGCAGACAGTGCCAAATGTGTCCTTTCTGTATCTTCTTGTCCAGTTAGTCCTCAGTAGGCTGAATTGTGCTTACCCACATGGGGACTTCCCTCACGGCAGTGGTGCTAATGGCAAAGAACCCACCTGCCATGCGGGAGACATAGACATGAGACTGATTGCTGGGTCGGGAAGATTCCTTGGAGGAGGGCATGGCAAGCCACTCCAGTATTCCTGCCTGGAGAATCCAATGGAGAGAGGAGACTGATGTCACAAAGTCCATGGGGTTGCAGAGCTGGACATGATTGAAGTGACTTAGCATGCATCCACAGTCACTTATATAAAGATTCTATTGCAACCTGTAGTAATGAAAATTTGAAAATAAAATAAATTTCCTCTAATAGGAGATTCTCTAAATAAACTTATGCTCATTTCTGTAAAGGCATATTTTGCAGTTTTTAAAAGGAGTGAAGTAGATTCTCTACTTACTGATATGAAAATGTCGCATGATGTAATATTTTGTAAAAAAGCCAGAAATGAAGCAGCATGTACAAGTCCATGTACTGCAGCAATGTTAATTTCTTAGTTATGATGGTGTACTATACTAGATGTTAACATTAGGGAAAGCTGGGAGAAGTATGTAGAGGGATCCTCTACTCTCTTTTAGAATCTTCTGTAAATCCAAAATTATTTCAGAATAAAGCTCAAGCATACATACTACAGTGTATTGAAAACTTACCATGAATATTAAACNCTTAGTTATGATGGTGTACTATACTAGATGTTAACATTAGGGAAAGCTGGGAGAAGTATGTAGAGGGATCCTCTACTCTCTTTTAGAATCTTCTGTAAATCCAAAATTATTTCAGAATAAAGCTCAAGCATACATACTACAGTGTATTGAAAACTTACAATGAATATTAAACTGTACAATTTATTAAATATGAAACAGAATTGTCAAAATAAGTGATAAATAGGGAGGAAAATATGAAGTTTTGTTAGCAAATGCCCCATGTTAAATCACTGTGCTGTGCTTGTTAGTCAGTTGCCAAGTCATGTCCAACTCTTTTGCCACCCCATGGACTATATCTTGTTAGATCATAAAAAAATCAAGGGAGTTCCAGAAAAACATCTGCTTCATTAACTACACTAAAGACTTTGACTGTGTGGATCACAATAAACTGTGGAAAATTCCTAAAGAGATGGGAATACTAGATCACCTTACCTGCCTCCTGAGAAACCTGTATGCAGGTCAAGAAGCAACAGTTAGAACTGGACATGAGACAATGGACTGGTTTCAAATAGGAAAAGGAGTACGTCAAGGCTGTATATTGTCACCCGCTTATTTAACTTATATGCAGAGTAGATCATGAGAAGCACTGGGCTGGAGGAAGCACAAGCTGGAGTCAAGATTGCTAGGAGAAATATCAATAACCTCAGATATGCAGACAACAGCACCCTTATGGTAGAAAGCGAAGAGGAACTAAAGAGCCTCTTTATGCTTAAAACTCACATTCAAAAAATTAAGATCATGGCATCCAGTCCCATCATTCCATGGCAAATAGATGGGAAAACAATGGAAACAAGGACAGACTTTATCTTCTTGGGCTGCAAAATCACTGCAGATGGTGACTATAGTCACGAAATTAAAAGATGCTTGCTCCTTGGAAGAAAAGATATGACCAACCTAAACAGCATATTAAAAAGCAGAGACATTACTTTGCCGACAAAATTTTATCTAGTCAAAGCTATGGTTTTTCCGATAGTCATTTATGGATATGAGAGTTGCACCATAAAGAAGGCTAATTACTGAAGAATTGATGCTTTTGAACTGCAGTATTGGAGAAGACTAAGATTCCCTTGGACATCGAGGAGATCAAATCAGTCAATCTAAAGGAAATCAACCATGAATATTCACTGGGAGGACTGATGCTGAAGCTGAAACTCCAATACTTTTGCCACCTGATGCAAATAACTGACTCTTTGGGAAAAGATCCTGATTCTGGGAAAGATTGAAGGCAGAAGGAGAAGGGGATGGCAGAGGATGAGATGGTTGAATGGCATCACAGACTCAATGAACATGAGTTTAAGCAAGCTCCAGGAGTTGGTGATGGACAGGGAAGGCTGGTGTCCATAGGGTCACAAATAGTCAGACATGACTGAATGATGATGACCAACTATAACCCAGTGGGCTCCTCTGTCCATGGAATTCTCCAGACAGGAATACTGGAGTGGGTTGCCATTTCCTTCTCCAGGGGATCTTCCCAACCTAGGGATCAAAACTGCATTGGCAGGTGAATTATTTACCACTGAGCCACCTGGAATGCCCCAAGTCACAGTAAGGCTGGTGTAAACCTGGTGAGTACAGGTATTTCTATCTCCTGACCCCTTATTTTACACAAGAACCTTGTGCAGAGGAGGCGAGAGTGGTGCTATTAAACAGGTGAAGGGTGAATCTACAAATCCCAATTGACAAGGCCTTCGGTGCTTTAACAGAGTCAGATAGAGAATTTGTTGTCTGAGTCAGTCCACTATTCTGGTCTTTGCTCTTTAACAAAACACTCAGGTCTCCAGGGAGCTTTATAGAGAGTGGAGATGTACTTTCTTCCTACCAGATAGGGAGGTTACAGAGGCTATGGACATTGATTTTTCTCAGGAGGAACATGCTTTTGTAAGTTCATCCTCAAGCACGTCACTTTGAGTCTCCCTAGTAGATAGACAGTCCACTCCCTCCCCTACATCATAGTTTTTATAGAAAGAGCCAGACATGGTGGAGAATTCACAATTTCATCACCCTTTGTGGATAAAAAAATATTAGAGTATTGATAAGAAAGGAAGAAGAGGATTATAAATGTAGCAGTTGAACCATGGGTATGGCCAACCAGCCATATCAGAAAAAAAAAATGTACACATTTATCTTTTTCTGGTTGTTTTTGGACAAATGGAGCAAAATCAAAGTCTGCCTATATTTTCATAAAGAAAACAGAGTGTCAGCATCATTTCATAATTCAGATTTCATCTGTAGTCCAGAAAGAACAAACTTGTCTTGCCCATGGAGAGACATTACCCATCACTCATCTCTCCTTGAATGACCAATCTTCAAATGTAATGAAGTGTTGCTCGGGGCAGGAATCTAAGGCCCAGAAGATGGGGTGCAGCAGGCATTAGAGGGTAGAAAGCAGGCAACTTACTTTAAATCACACCCTCTTTCGTCCGAAGTCAGTGAAGGGAGATATCTTTTTGGTTTGGTGAAAATGTTCTAAAATTTATTCTGATGAGGATTGTACAACACTGTGACTAAATACTCAGCTGCACAGTTCAAAATGGTGGATTTTATGTTATGTGAATATCTAAGTTTAAAAATTTCAAAAAAGTATATTTAAATTCAAATCTAAATGCATGTCTACCTACACATGTATGTATGTGTGTATGTACGTATGTAGGTACATATCTAACTACTGATCAATCTATCTAACTTTGAGTAGGGGAATTACACATAAATTTTAAGTTACTTCTTCATATGAGCATTTATAATTTATATAAAAATAAAAAATAAAAAGAAGCTTAAAGTAAACATCAGTAAATGTTTAACTTTTATAATAGAGTCCAGAATAATTCAATGATGTATCTTAAGTATTACTGCAACTAGCTTGCCAAGTTAATTTTTCATCTTGCAAAACCAATTTGTATCTCATTCTTTTTTAGAGAAAGAAATTTCAACTGAAACAGAGACAGAACATATTAATAAACAGACCCCCAAGCTATACCTGAAGGATTTTTCCTCCATCCAATGATGCCCAAGGGCATGCTATATACTGTTGTGATCTTGAATTAATAATATCCAGCAGCAAACAAAGCCTCTAGCAGATATCAGTGAAAAACATCTAATTTACAAAAATAATACAAGGCAGCTTAGGCTGTTGGTATTTTCAACTGTGTATTAAGGGGTTATACAAAATAATCTTATCTCATCGCCCAGATTTGCTGTGCATATTTTTCATCTTTGCAGTGGGATTCAAGCTGTCCTATGGAAAACACAGCAAAGCGTGCCTTTGGCTTCATCACTTATCTTTTTTCATATATACTGGCATTTTATTCTATTACCAATGCCATATTTAAATGTTGCATAGTTGCATGATATGCAACTATTTTACATCCCTTCTTTTACAAATTTTATCTTAGCATGTTTCATGTTTATTTTAGGGTTGTAACTATCTCAATACATTTTGTGAATATTTAGTTTATTTACTTATTTTTATTTTACTTTACAATATTGTATTGGTTTTGCCGTACATAAATTATAAGACAGCTTTACTGTATCGTATCATACACAAAGTAATTAAAACTGTGTCATTGTTAGCTTTCCAAAAAGGAAATGAATAAATGTGATGTACACACTATATCTCAAAAGAATCTTTTGTTTGAAATTCTTTTAGCAATTATTCAGTTCAGTTCAGTTCAGTTCAGTCACTCAGTCGTGTCCAACTCTTTGCGACCCCATGAATCACAGCATGCCAGGCCTCCCTGTCCATCACCATCTTCTGGAGTTCACTCACGTTCATCGAGTCCATGATGCCATCCAGCCATCTCATCCTCCGTCGTCCCCTTCTCCTCCTGCCCCCAATCCCTCCCAGCATCAGAGTCTTTCCCAATGAGTCAACTCTTCGCATGAGGTGGCCAAAGTACTGGAGTTTCAGCTTCAGCATCATTCCTTCCAAAGAAAAGCCAGGGCTGATCTCCTTCAGAATGGACTGGTTGGATCTCCTTGCAGTCCAAGGCACTCTCAAGAGTCTTCTCCAGCACCACAGTTCAAAAGCATCAATTCTTCGGTGCTCAGCCTTCTTCACAGTCCAACTCTCACATCCATACATGACCACAGGAAAAACCATAGCCTTGTCTCTTATACACATCTAGATGTGTATAAGAGACAGATTTGAACTCCTTAATTCTGTTCTTTGAATAAATTTCAATTTGAAAAGAAATAGTTAGAAATCTGAATTTAAATAGTCCCTTAATTTTAAATTAAGCTTTGTCTAGTCTTGACTATGACAACACTATTTATCTATATGAATGCTATCAAAAGAACTGCTGATTTGCACTAATGTTAAAAAGTTTTAAGGTAATGATTGTATATATATGTTTGGGTGAATTTTTGTTCAGATATTTTATCTCACATTATATTAAAAGTGTAGTGCAATTGCAGGAGAATTAATATAATTTCTGGTGTTTGGGAGGATTGTCTCTAAATATATTTCAATTCAAACAATGTGGTTTACATCCTCTAACTTTTTCCATGATTAAACTTTTTAAATTGCACCCAGTGCAACACTTCTGAATTATTTACAATGCATTTTAAAACATCATTTTCAATTTTCCTTCCTGACGTTAAAACCAGCTACTTCAATAACCACTGAGCAACTAAGATGACATGGTCTAGCCAGTTCCAGGGTCCCCCTTCCTTTGTTTCTCAGGCAACTGCCAGACACATAGGAACATGTGAATCTGGGAGCGAAGAGAGAGAGCCAGGTTGGATTCTGAGCCAGTTTTGAGCAAGTGGTCTCATGGCTCCCCCCTCCCCCAGAAATGGAGGCTGCACCCATGGGCTGCAGGTCTTCCTGTGGCCCCACCTGTGGGATCAACCTCCCTGATGAGACAGGTGTGTGCAGGACAGAACCCCGAGCAAAGTGACCTGTCTGCTCCAGGCATCCCTTCCCTCACCTTCCAAGCATGAGCTGCTGTCTCTGGAGTTTGATGTGTGGATCTAGCTGAGCTTGTCCACAGCATCTTTTTCTGTTGAGCTGAATCCCCCTCTTCTCCTTTGCCTTCTGCTGATTCAAACCTAAGTAGACAGCACCTGTGGACCGCGGTGGTGCATTTGTTGTACCAAGCTCTTCTTCATCCCTCACCTCTGCTCCAAGTCTCTTCTCTGTATTCCCTGTGTGTTCAAAAACTAAGTTGGCTAGAAAATGAATTCCACTCCTTAGAATTCAACAAGACAGGTCCTAAAAACCTACACTTCTGAGTAGGGTCTAATCAAGTTCCAGGTTTAAGATATAGTCAGATGAAATAAGGCAGCTAAAAGGAAATAAAGTGCATACTCTGCATTTTGAAACCATTTTTGTTATATTTTATAACCACCTACTGTTCTCACTGAAGATGCCCTAAATTAAGTTGCAGTAATAACAAAATTGGGAGATTGTTTTCCCTGTCTTTCCCAGTTCATTATGATGATACTTAAGCTCAGGCTTGGATTTACCCCTTGGTTCCAAGGCTTCCCTGGTCACTCAGGCGGTAAAGAAAGCACCTGCAATGCAAGAAAGAGACTCGGGTTCAATCCCTGGGTCAGGAAGATCCCCTGGAGAAGGGAATGGCATCCCACTCCAGTATTCTTGCCTGGAAAATTCCATGGACAGAGGAGCCTGGTGGGTTACAGTCCATGGGATTGCAAAGAGTCGGACATGACTGAGCAACTAACACTTTCTTTTGCATAAAATTAGAACGTTTGGTTTCAACCTCACAAAATCCTGATTTTGAACTTCAGTTTTTTCCTGTTCGTTTAAAGTGTATTATGGTTTATGGTTATTACTGAGAATTATAGTAGATAAATTTCATTGTTTTAAAGATTCTTATTCTGCTCTATTGGGATATACTTGGATTGGATTAATGAAAGGGCAAATGGCTTACAATGATCATCTAATTAAACTGTATTAATGCTATTTATGGTTTTTCCTGTGGTCATGTATGGATGTGAGAGTTGGACTGTGAAGAAGGCTGAGCACCGAAGAATTGATGCTTTTGAACTGTGCTGTTGGAGAAGACTCTTGAGAGTCCCTTGGACTGCAAGGAGATCCAACCTGTCCATTCTGAAGGAGATCAGCCCTGGCTTTTCTTTGGAAGGAATGATGCTGAAGCTGAAACTCCAGTACTTTGGCCACCTCATGCGAAGAGTTGACTCATTGGAAAAGACTCTGATGCTGGGAGGGATTGGGGGCCGGAGGAGAAGGGGACGACAAAGGATGAGATGGCTGGATGGCATCACTGACTCAATGGCCGTGAGTCTGAGTGAACTCCGGGAGATGGTGATGAACAGGGAGGCCTGGCATGCTGCGATTCATGGGGTCGCAAAGAGTCGGACACAACTGAGCGACTGAACTGAACTGAAAGTAATATTATCAGCACTTCAAAGGACATTTTATTGAGGAAGCCTGTTACAAAAATATTGCAACCAGATATTTGATGTTTGACTAATATCCCAAAGTGCAAGAACTATAGATTTACTGATAGCTTTTCAAGATGAAAATGAAAGTGAAGTCATGTCCGACTCTTTGTGACCCCATGGACTGTAGCCTACCAGGTTCCTTGTCCGTTGGATTTTCCAGACAAGAATACTGGAGTGGGTTGCCATTTCCTTCTCCAGGGTATCTTCCCAACCCATGGATTGGACCTGGGTCTCCCACATTGTAGGCAGACGCTTTACCTTCTGAGCCACCAGGGAAGTCCTTATTACAAGATACATATTACAATTGACAAATAAGCTAAAATGACTCAGCCCTTCCTTTCTTCATCATGCTCCCCAGGTACCAAAAAAAGCACATCTTTCCTTTTTCCTAAAACAAGACAAACCAGGTTTGGTTATTGGTGAAGCAATTCCATGACACAGTCCTGTACCAAGTTCTTCCTTATTTCACACCAGTTGATAAGTGACAGTCTGTTCATGGATTGAGTCATCGCCCTGCCATTCAGAACCTTGGACATTTTAAGACTGGTTGAAAATTTTGAACCCTCCAAAATGTCAGCAGGTCAGGCAAGCACTCTCCCAACTGGCTATGCTGCCTTGGGAATCAGGGCACACTCCCTGCAATTAACCTGCCTGCCGAGAACTTTCTCAGGCTGAACAACAGGACAGGAAGTGAGAACCAGGCTCCCTGACTCGGATACAGGTGTTCCCTCGGGATCCATGCACAACTCTATAGAAAGCTGTCTTCAGGGAAAATAGGGAGAGTGAGCGTGGTTGCAGAGCTTATATATTTAAAATGTTACTTGTTTACAGAAATAGCATTTACAATTGATTTCATTGATGGAAGAAAAATGAAAATCTAGTTAACAAATGTGATGAATGTTAAGAACCAAATACAGTTTATAGCATAAAGAAATAGGAAATAAAAGCAATTGTATTGTTGACAACTCTAATTCACATGGAATTATAAAAAAAAAGTCTTTAGCAGGGCTCAAGATTATAGAAAATGGATCACCTATGGAGAAACAAGAATCACTTTTAAATGCAAAATGAGAATAAACCAACATAAAGAAAAATTAGGATTTTAATTTTTAATGCATCCTGAAACACATCTGTGACTTTCAGTGCTTTAAAACACTAGAGATCCAACTAAAATTCAAAAAATTGCTAAAAGTGTGTGGAAGGCTGCAGGACTGAAATCCCAAGAACTTATCCAATGTGTAGATATTTGCTATTAAAAAAATAAAAACCCTAAAAGGAGAAGAGCCAAGGTCTCTAAAAGAATTAACTTTCCATATCCCCTGTCTTTTATGATCAAGAATAACATGAGACCACTCTACCAGGAGCACAAGACCTTTGGGGAAGGTGGAGAAGATGTCTGAGAGAAAGTGCTCCCTTGCAGTTGTAGAGAGTCCAGAGTTGGGGGTTTGTAAGGGCTATGCTTCTGAGCAGTCTCACCTAGGTTGGAGCTTTGAACCTTGGACATTTTAAGGGACACAAAGGGACAGAGCTAATCTAGCAATTTCTATTTCCTTTCTGACCTCTGTGTTGGATGTCCTGCAACTTCTGAGGGTGTCATTTTAGCAGATCCTTCCATAGCTTATGTCAGAGGACTGCTGTAGAATGATGGCATGAAGGCAAAAAAAAAAAAAAAAGAAGAAGAAGAACTTAAAGGAGGAAGAGGAAAAACAGAGAGGCGGTGTTTAAAGAGCTTGAAATCCAGCCTAATAGATACTAAAACCACCTGAAAACTCCATGCTACCTGCACCTTGGGGTTTGTGCTTTGCTTCATTTTGCCTTTCTTTTTTTCCCTATAAAAAGCTGTCTCGTGATTTCAGAGACGGCCTGCTGGGGGCGATAAGGAGGTACTAGCGCCCTGCGGTTTGTGTCGTCTGTGGGGAAAATGTGGCGCAGCTCCCTTATTTTTATTGAAAGCCAAGACTTTTATGAACATTTTAAAGAAAAATGATGCTTTGCTCTCCTTACCTCTTCTTTTATTGAAGCTGAAATTAATGTCACAGACTCTAAGCATCTTACACCTTTTAAATGGCAATGCATTGGTTGTTTTAAATTTCTTATTCTACTTACAGTGAGAGGAATTAGACAGGGATATTTGGAGTCAAATGCTGAGAGTTCTGTCAGCATTTTTGACAAAAAAATAATAATAAGTCTCAAAATCAATTCCAATTTCCTCCTAGAATATTCCATGTACCCATGTTAATATTTATTGAGTAGTTGGTAGGTTTTACTTATTTTAGTTCTGTGTGCACGTTTGCCTAGACTTCCTAAATTTAAATTATTTCAATCAAATCTATCTTTAATTTTATTTTGTCTTTTTATAAGTTTGCTTCAAAACTTCTATCCAGACACTACTCTTTCATAACTAGAAGAGAACTTCACTTTTCCTTAATATACAAGGATATAGAGGAAAAAAAGAATGTCTAAAGGCCTTAGTTGGATTCTAGAAAAAGCAAGAGAATTCCAGAAAAACATCTACTTCTGCTTCACTGATTACGCTAAACCCTTTGACTATGTGGATCACAACAAACTGGAAAATTCTGAAAGAGATGGAGATAACAGATCACCTTACCTGTCTCCTGAGAAACTTGTATACAAGTCAAGAGCAATAGTTCAGACCAGACATGGAACAACAGACTGGTTCCAAACTGGGGAAGAAGTACATCAAGGCTGTATATTGTTACCCTGCTTGTTTAACTTATATGCAGAGTATATCATGCGAAATGCCAGAATGGATAAAGCTGGAATCAAGATTGGTGGGAGAAATATCGGGCTTCCCTGGTGGCTCAGACAGTAAAGAATCTGCCTGCAATGCAGGAGAACTGAGTTCAGTCCCTGGGTTGGGAAGATCCCCTGGAGGAGGGCATGGCAACCCACTCCAATGTTCTTGCCTGGAGAATCCCCATGAACAGAAGAGTCTGTGGACTACAGTCCATGGGGTCACAAAGAATTGGACACGATTGACTGAATAAGCACACAGGGAGAAATATCAACAGCTTCAGATATGCAGATGATACCAATCTAATAGCAGAAAGCAAAAAGGAACCAAAGAGCTTCTCTATGAAAGTGATAGAAAAGAGTGAAAAAGCTGGCTTAAAGCTGACATTCAGAAAACTAAGATCATGGCATCTGGTTCCATCACTTCATGGCAAATAGATGGGAAAACAATGGGAACAGTGGTAGTCTTTATTTTCTTGGACCCCAAAATCACTGAGGGTGGTGACTGCAGCCATGAAATTAAAAAGAAGCTTGCTCCTTAGAAGAAAAGTTATGACCAACCTAGACTGTATATTAATAACCAGAGACATCACTTTGCTGACAAAGGTCTGTATAGTCAAAGTTGTGGCTTTTCCAGTAGTCATATATGGATGTGAGAGTTGGACCATAAAGAAGGCTGAGAGCCAAATAATTGATGCTTTTGAACTGTGGTGTTGGAGAACACTCTTGAGAATAATTTGGACGGCAAGGAGATCAAACCAGTCAATCCTGAAGGAAATCAGTCCTGAATATTCATTGGAAGGACAGATGCTGAAGCAATGGACATGACTTTGAGCAAATTCCAGGAGATGGTAAAGGACAGGAAAGTCTTGTGTGCTGCAGTCCATGGGTTGGCAAAGAGTTGGACATGACTTAGTGACTGAACAGCAATAACATTCATCCAACAATGATAGGAACATCATGAAAATATCAATTGCAAGGAAATTTAATTGAAGAGAAACTCATAAAGAATATGAATTTTATGTTATTGTAACTAATTATAAAGGCTTCCCTTATGGCTAAGTGGTAAAGGTGGCTAAGTGGTAAAGAATCTGTCTGCCGAGGTAGGACACCCAAGTTTGATAGATCCTTGGGTCAGGAAGATCCACTGGATATAGAAACGGCAGCACACTCCATTGTTCTTGCCTGGGAAATCCCATGAACAGAGGAGGCTGGTGGGCTACAATCCATGGGGTCGCACAGAGTCAGACATGACTGAAGCGACTTAACACACATATACCATATAGAACAGCAGCTCACTAAATGCTGCAATTAATTTAATTAAATTTATTCAATTATTCAATTGCAAATTCAGTAGGCCACAGGTCCCCCCACAGCACTCTGATCCTATCTAATATTAGAAAAATAATTAAAAATGCAAATTTTCCAATGCTAACATAAACACCAACGTGTTTTACTCCAGTAAGCTATGATTCAGAGCAAATCTGATAAAACGAATCATCCAAACCAAAAGCCTCTCTGAGCTTCACTGAGAGTGACAGACACCTGTTGGTGGCTTCATGTAACTGAGAATCCGGGAGGGGAAAGGGTTCTCAGAGATGCCCCAGACGAAGTGCAACCGACGAAGGATGTCTACACCATCCCCTCCCTGCTCCCTCTCTGCATCCAGTGTATAGACCATGCAGTGTGTAACCCTAAGGGGCTGTCAGTAGCCTGCAGATGTAGGCAGCACCCCTGCAGGGGCTACACACAGTCATCCTAGCTCTCTGAGCACAAGGACACCTAGTAAGTGCTTCAAAGCCTCAGAAATGTGTCAGTGCCAGGCTTCATTTTGGACTGCATTCTGCATCACCAATGCTCTGCCCTGGTTGAGAAAGGAAAGCTGACATTTTAGCATGAGCTCCTCTTAGAGAGCCTGAGACAAGGGCGTGGATCAGTTGCTGGGGTCCAGCTCTGGTGGATCCAGGGAATTCGAAGAAGGAACGGAGTGGCATCTTAGGAAAGAATTATTTAATTAGAGATATAAAGAGAAATTAGGAAAGAATATTGTAGTAGGAAAATTAGTGGAGAAGAAAGACTGATATTCCTTGGTTTACACAGAAAGCTAATAAAGTTTCAAGACAAGAAACTTGCATCCTCTACTGCCAGGAGCCAGTGTGAGGAACTCCGCCCATGACAAAGGTCATGAGGAAGGAGGCTTGGCATATGCAAAGGCGTGATCAAGCCTCAGGAAACCCCCTGTTCCCGAGCATCTACCCCCAAAACCAGAGTCTGTTTTATGCTCTCACCTACACCTCTGACTTTACGGGGGGCTCTCCCCACATCACCATTTCTCTCAGAGAAGGAGTTAACTTGCAGATCCAGTTAATAAAAATTCCTGGGCGTGACAAGAGTGTTTCAACTTACGAACTCCTCTGAAGGTTGTCTAGCCTGCCTGTACAGGTTCGTCCGGCCACATGTGATTGTTTACAACCCCCACAACTGTGAGAGGCACAAGATGTTTTGGACTTACACCTAACCTGCCTCTTGAGAAATCTGTATGCAGGTCAGGAAGCAACAGTTAGAACTGGACATAGAACAACAGACTGGTTCCAAATAGGAAAAGGAGTCCGTCAAGGCTGTATATTGTCACTCTGCTTATTTAACTTCTATGCAGAGTACATCATGAGAAACGCTGGACTGGAAGAAACACAAGCTGGAATCAAGATTGCCGGGAGAAATATCAATAACCTCAGATATGCAGATGACACCACCCTTATG
>SJYT01065554.1:21257-36775 GCA_006410635.1 Cephalophus harveyi | reverse complement strand
TTTTTTTATGTAAAGCACCTGATTTTGATAAAGGTCAGGACTGCTGACCCCCGCATGACTCTGCATTCATCCCTATGTGTAACAAAAGGTATATAAGCAAACCTAAAAAATAAAGAAATGGGATCAGTTTCTGGAAAGACTGATTCCCCCATGTTGTTCCTTCTTGCTCCCTGTTTTTCTGGCTGAATTAATGTGGGTACTCACCAAGCCTGCTAATTTTGCCTGGGTTTCTAAGATCAGACCGGGGAGGCCTCGGTGCCTCCTCTCCTTCAGAAAAACGGAAAGACACCTGTGGCCTGTGTAGGTGGTAATTGGTATTCCACGTAAACCAAGTTATTCAGCCTCTTTTTCTCCACTAATTTTCCTACTACACTATCCATTTCTAATCTTTTTCTATATCTGTAATCAATAATATCAATAATATTTGAGAGATAATTGCACAGCGACGTGTGGGTGGGGTGAGGGGATGAGGTGCGGAAGAAGGCAACCTGCCATCAGGAGGTGTCTCCTGTGACTGTGAAACTCCATCCTGCAGGACTGCTGAGAAGGACGCAGAAACTTCCCAGAAGTGTCCTTTCATGGGAGCCCCCCGTTGACTGAGGTGTATCCTGAGGCTGCAGAGAAGGTTCTGGGGAAGGCAACAACAGGAGGTGAGGAATGTGCTTGTGTAAGTCTAAGCCTACAGGCAGTGACCTCCTTGATCACAGCTGAAACCCCAGGTCACCAAGGGGATGCTTGGCCTTGTGTTAGGCGTTTTTATCTGTATAGCTATTATCCAACTTACAGGTCAGTCTTGGTCACTGAAGCACAAAGCACTCCTAGGAGTACTCTCTCGATCCTAGGAGATGCAGGAAGGGAGAGCTCCTTTCTTCTTTCTGTGATGATACAAACACTACTGCCCGTGGGGTGGGGACACAGGCTCCCAGAGGAGGGAGGCCAGAACAAAACAGAAGGCACAGCTGAGCCCTTCTGCCCGGGAGTCACCCAGGCAGCTGACAAGTGGGATAAAAAGTCCACTAGGGTTAAAACCAATTTGAGCTAAAATTCATCCTATCTATTATGCCTTTCCTCCCCTCACTACCTTCCTCCTTAGAAGGCCCCCAAACCCTAGATCCCCAAGACTAGGGGAGGCAGGTGGAAACACCCCAGCTTACTTCTTCCCTTTTCTTCCCTTCTGTTATGAAATACACAGTTTGGGGAAACTTACTCACATGCTGATTAGCAGAAATGCTCTTCCGTATTGATTGCTTTATATTCTTCTATGATCTGAGGATTTTTTTATGAGACACCAAAGGAACAAATTATATTGCCTTCATCAAAAAGGCCACAAAACAAGCTCTGTAATGCATAGTTGTTTCTAATGCATTCACTTTATATTTCTAAATATCCCTTGCCAAGAGAAAGGAACCATGATTACCCCAGATAAAACATGATAATCCATCTTCATAAGAATGGAAATACAAAATTTGCTTTCAATTTTTGAAACATCACAGTGAAAGGCTTGTAAATATGAAAGATTGCTGTAGTAAAAATGTCAAATTTTGTTAAAAGAAGTTTGAGTTTCTTGAGAAAGAAGTAATATCGATACACATGATCATGTGGTAGAGCAGATGGCCACAAAACTATACATTCTGTAAAATGTAGCATCAGAAATTCTGCAATCAAGTATAAAAATGATGCATGATACAAATGGGGAGAAAAGAAAATGATAGATTATAGGAATTAATCCATCAAAAGTCTGTTCCTAGGATGTATAAATAATCATCTTCAATCTCTAGAAATTATAATTCAAAATTGAGCACTTCAGAATTTTATAAAAAATATTTATTTGTAGTGTTGGGAGACTGTAGTGTGTTTCATTGGCTTTTAAAAAGTGGCTTTTTCATCTCTTCCTAGCATAGTCTTTACGGAGTTAACTGCAAAGACTTTCAAATATAACAGATGATTTCTGTTGTAAAAGTGAAGTGTGTGTGTGTATGTCTACATAAAAAGTAAAATGATAAAATATTAAATGATGACAATAACCAAAATTTCCAGCATTTACTTAAGGAAACAACACAAGCAGAATTCTCAGTCATAAGAGTTTCAGCTAAATGACCAAGTTTGACATTTTTTTTACAGGATGAAGAGAGAGCAAGGAACATGTATAACAGTCCCTGTTTTTAAAGCGGCCGGATTTTTAACCATTATAAAATGAGTAATTAAATTCACCCTCCTAAAATTAAAACCTTGATTAAAAGTAAGTGAAACAGAGAATACTCTTGCCCAAACACACCTCCCTGTCAATGTCAGAACTTTATTGTGACACTTCTGGAGTCTGAGCTCATGATGGATTACCAAGGGCACATCTGATGAACCCTTTTGTGGATTTCACGTCCCCTCCAAATTAGGTATTATGTCTTCCACAGTTGCTGACGTTCACCTTGTTCACTTCTGTGTGAGCCACGTACATGCCAACATGGTTAGAAAAGCAAGTTCTCCTGGAGCAGTGTTACTAATTCATATATTTTTCTAAACATTACTTGACTTTTCCTCTTTTAATTATTACCTTTTCACTGCCTTCTTTTGTTATTTAATTTTTCATTCTACTTATTTTAAGGAGAAAGATTTAAATCATCCACTTGAGACTTTTCTTCTTTTCTAATATCAAAATTTTAGGCACTAAATTTCACTCTAATCACTGCTTTCAGTTCAGTTCAGTTCACTCACTCAGTCATGTTCGACTCTGCGACCCCATGAATCGCAGCACTCCAGGCCTCCCTGTCCATCACCAACTCCTGGAGTTCACTCAGACTCACTTCCATCAAGTCAGTGATGCCATCCAGCTATCTGATCCTCTATCGTCCCTTTCTCCTCCTGCCCCCAATCCCTTCCAGCATCAGAGTCTTTTCCAATGAGTCAACTCTTGGCATGAGGTGGCCAAAGTACTAGAGTTTCAGTTTCAGCATCATCCCCTCCAAAGAAATCCCAGGGCTGATCTCCTTCGGAATGGACTGGTTGGATCTCCTTGCAGTCCAAGGGACTCTCAAGATTCTTCTCCAACACCACAGCTAAAAAGCATCAATTCTTCTTCTTTTTTTTTTAATTTTAATTGGAGGCTAATTACTTTACAATATTGTATTGGTTCTGCCATACATCAACATGAATCTGCCACAGGCATACACGTGTTCCCCATCCTGAACCCCCTCCCACCTCCCTCTCCGTACCATCCCTCCGGGTCATCTCAGTGCACAAGCCCCAAGGATCCTGTATTGAACCTGGACTGGTGATTCATTTCTTATATGATATTATACATGTTTCCATAACATTCCCCCAAATCATCCCACCCTCTCCCTCTCCCAGAGAGTCCAAAAGACTGTCCTATAAGACTGTCCTATACATCTGTGTCTCTTTTGCTGTCTCATATATGGTGTTATCATTACCATCTTTCTAAATTCCAGATATAAGCATTGGTATACTGTATTGGTGTTTTTCTTTCTGGCTTATTTCACTCTGTAAAATCGGCTCCAGTTTCATCCATCTCATTAGAACTGATTCAAATGTATTCTTTTTAATAGCTGAGTAATACTCCATTGTGTATATGTACCACAGCTTTCATATCCATTCATCTGCTGATGGACATCTAGGTTGCTTTCATGTCCTGGCTATTATAAACAGTGCTGCGATGAACATTGGGGTACACATGTCTCTTTCAATTCTGGTTTCCTCGGCGTGTATGCCCAGCAGTGGGATTGCTGGGTCATAAGGCAGTTCTATTTGCAGTTTTTTAAGGAATCTCCACACTGTTCTCCATAGTGGCTGGGCTAGTTTGCATTCCCACCAACAGTGTAAGAGGGTCCCCTTTTCTCCACACCCTCTCCAGCATTTATTGCTTGTAGACTTTTGGATCGCAGCCATTCTGACTGGTGTGAAATGGTACCTCACTGTGGTTTTGATTTGCATTTCTCTGATAACGAGTGATGTTGAGCATCCTTTCATGTGTTTGTTAGCCATCCGTATGTCTTCTTTGGAGAAATATCTGTTTAGTTCTTTGGCCCATTTTTTGATTGGGTCGTTTATTTTTCTGGAATTGAGCTGCAGGAGTTGCTTGTATATTTTTGAGATGAGTTGTTCGTCAGTTGCTTAATTTGCTATTATTTTCTCCCATTCTGAAGGCTGTCTCTTCCCCTTGCTTATAGTTTCCTTTGTTGTGCAGAAGCTTTTAATTTTAATTAGGTCCCATTTGTTTATGTTTGTTTTTATTTCCAATATTCTGGGAGGTGGGTCATAGAGGATCCTGCTGTGATTTATGTTGGAGAGTGTTTTGCCTATGTTCTCCTCTAGGAGTTTTTTAGTTTCTGGTCTTACGTTTAGATCTTTCATCCATTTTGAGTTTATTTTTGTGTATAGTGTTAGAAAGTGTTCTAGTTTTATTCTTTTACAAGTGGTTGACCAGTTTTCCCAGCACCACTTGTTAAATTCTTCAGGACTCAGCTTTCTTCACAGTCCAACTCTTACATCCATACATGACCACTAGAAAAACCATAGCCTTGACTAGACGGACCTTTGTTGGCAAAGTAATATCTCTGCTTTTCGATATGCTATCTAGGTTGGTCATAACTTTCCTTCCAAGGAGTAAGTGTCTTTTAATTTCATGGCTGCAATCACCATCTGCTGTGATTTTGGAGCCCCCAAAATGAAGTCTGACACTGTTTCCACTGTTTCCTCATCTATTTCCCATGAAGTGATGTTTAGTTGTTAGCAATTTGATAATGATGTGCTTGATGTGGTCTTTCTTCTTGATATTTATTGAGTTTCATGAATCTTTGGCTTTATTGCTTTCATTTTTGAAAATTTTTATCTAGCATTTATTCAGACATTTTTCTTTCCTATCCTCTCCTTTTCTCTCTTTCTACTCTTGCAATTCCATGTTCCTGTAGATTGTCACATGCTTTCTCACAGCTCAGTAATGCTATGTCTGTTTTTAAAATTATTTTCTCTCTGTGCTTCTTTTCAACTGATTTCTGTAGTAATATCTTTAAATTCATTCATCCTTTCTTATGTAATATCTAATTTGTCTTATTTTTACCCAGTTTGGGTCTTCCCAAGTGACTCAGTGGTAAAGAATCCACCTGCCAATGCAGGAGATGCAGAAAACTCAAGTTTGATCCCTGAGTTGGAAAGATCCCCTGGAGTAGAAAATGGCAACCTGCTCCAGTATTCTTGCCTGGAAAATTCCATGGACAGAGGAACCTGATGGTCTACAGTCCAAAGGGTTGCAAAGATTCAGACATAACTGAGTGACTGAACATGCACATTACCCACTTTGGTTTTGATTTTGGATATTGTAAACTTAGAAACTTAGAAGTTTCTTGTGAATATTTTGTATAGTTTTCAATTCTTTTTTGTTCTCATTTCTTCTTCTATCCTCTTAAATAGATGAAGCACATTTATAATAACTCTTGCAATAGCCTTCATCTTTCTACCACTTCTGTGTTTTTCTTCCCTATTGTCTTTTTTTCCTGATTATTGATTATATTTCTTCCTTCTTTATGTATGGGTACACTTTCATTAAATGCCTGCCATTGTGAATTTGACTTTTTATGGAGGCTAGATGATTTTGTGTTTTATTAAACATTATTGAATTTTACTCAGAATATAAGTAGGGCCAGTTTACAGGTCCCTTGAGAATAGTGGCTTAATTAAGATGTGTTTTACAATTGATAATAAAGTGCAAATATAATACCAGGAAATAGTAGTAATATAATACATTTTACTTCTACTGTGTGCCAGGTACCATGTTTGGATTTTGTTTGTTTTTGAAAGTTAAGCCTTATTATAGACTAAGTGTTTATGTCTCCTGAATTCATATGTTGAAATCCTAAACTCCAGGATGACAGTATTTGGAGGTGGGGCATTTGGGAGGAGTCAGGTGACAGGCTCTGCCCTCATGAATGGGGTTAATGTTCTTAGAAAAGAGACCTGAACACTCTCTGCTCTCTACCACCTGAGGCCCCAAGAGAAGACAGATACCTGCAAGCCAGAAAGCAGGTTCTCACCAGACCCTGACTCTGCTGATGCCTTGATCTTGGACTTCTCACCCTCCAGACTTGTAGGAAGTCATGTTTGTTGTTTAAGCCACCCAGCCTATGGTACTTTTGCTACAGTTGCCAGAGTAGACCAAGACAGTCCTCACAGACACATGCGACCCCATTGTGGCAGACGGGGACTCAGGCTCAGCAAGCGAGGAACTCGTCATCTCGCTGTCTTAGTCCATTCAGGCTGTTGTATCAGAATACCTCAGGGCTTCCCTGGTGGCTCAGTGGGAAAGAACCCTCCTGCCAATGCAGGAGCTGCAGGCTTGATCCCTGGGTGGGGAAGACCCTCTGAAGAGGGAAATGGCAATCTACTCCAGTATTCTTGCCTGGACAATCCCATGAACAAGGGAGCCTGGTGGGTTGTAGTCCCTGGGGTCCCAAAGAGTTGGACATGACTGAGTTGGACATGATACACACACACATCAGAACATCATACACCAGGTAACTTGTTAAGCACAGGAGTTGTCCACAGTCCTGGAGGCTGAAAGTCTGAGATTAGTGTGCCAGTGTGGTGGGATACCGGTGAGAGCCCTTCTCCAGGCTGCAAACTGCAGACTTGTTGCTCTGTGCTCACATGGTGGACAGCAAAGGCGATGAAAGCTGTCTCCTAACTCATGCAAGAGCATGAAGCCCACCATGGGGCTCCAACTTCATGGCTTCAGACAATCACAACCACCTCCCAAAGGCCTCACTGTCTAACACTATCACATTGAGGAATAGGATTTCAGCATATGCATCTGGGGCAGAGGGGCCACAGACATTCAGCCCAGAGCACCTGGTGAGAGATGTGGGGTGATTGTTCCCACAGCTGCTCTCTCGCCCACCCCCTCTGCCTCCAGAACTGTGGGAAACTTCTGTGGTACATAAGTTGCCTGGTCGATGGTTTTGTGATGTGTGTGTCTGTCATGTCCAACTCCATGTCCAACTCTTTGCAACCCCGTGGACTGTAGCCCGCCAGGCTCCTGTGTCCATGGGATCCTCCAGGCAAGAATACTAGAGTGGTTTACCATTTCCTCCTCCAGGAGATCTTCCCCACCCAGGGATCAAGCCTGCAGGCTACATGAGGTTTGCACACCTAAGGCTTTCAAAAGCTAGGATCAGGAAGTACACCGAAGTCAGGTCTGCCAGGTTCCTGCCCTCTGATGCTTACTGAGCCTGCCAGTTGAACACTGCCTCCTTTTGCCATTCCTGGACACTGGCCTGGCCACACTGGTCTTCGGTGCAGAGTCAACACATACACGGTCCTGCGTGGAGACAAGAGTATCACAAATACTAAAGAGACAGTAGGACTTGTTGTTTGCTTGTTTGGTATAAACTGGAGGTGAGAGACATGCTCTTCATATTGCTAGGAGATTTGTTTCCCCTTTTTGAAAGCAGTTTTTCAAGTCTGAGTCCTAAGTGGGCTCTCATTCCCTCTGAGAATCCTCATCTCTTTGAAGACACCACTTTACCACAATTACTGCTTCTGGATAGTAATTCATCCAACAAATCAGGCTATGTGCAATGAGACAGAGCAGCTCTCAGAAGCCTGACATGTTTTTCTGCAACAAGTGAGTTCATTCTAATAAGACTTGGGGACGGGCGTGCACTACAGCAGGGGTCCTAGACCAGCCATGGATGCTCGGTATCAGAGGGCTTTTCACTCCTGACAAGGTGTGCTTCTTATTTTACGTTTTTAACTCCACATCGTGCAGCACGCTGTGTCAGTGGTAAAGAATTGGCCTGCCAATGCAGGAGACGCAGTTTTGATCCCTGGGTCTGGAAGATCCCTGGAGGAGGAAATGGCAACCCATTCCAGTATTCTTGCTTGGAGAATCCCATGAACAAGGGAGCCTCGTGGGCTGTAGTCCACGGGGTTGCAAAGAGTCAGAGATGCCTTAAAGACAAAACATGCACACACACTGAGCATGCAGGATTTTAGTTCCCTGACCACGGATGGAGCTTCAGCCCCCTGCAGTGGAAGCCTGGAGTCCTGAGCACTGCACTGCCAGGAAGGTCCTGAGCTGTGCTTCTTTACACATCCCCAGTGGTTCTAACCTGTAGGCCAGGTGGAAAGTCAAAATGTTAGTTGCTCTTTGCAACACCATGGACTGTAGCCCGCCAGGCTCCTCTGTCCATGGACTTCTCCATGCAAGAATACTGGAGTGGGTTGCCATTCCCTTCTCCAGGGAATCTTTCCAACCTAAGGATCGAACCTGGGTCACCCCCAGGTGACCCTTAGATGCTTTACCATCTGAGCTAACAGGGAGGCATGGCATAATTCCAGCAGCATCAACACTCAAGGAAGTTTTTATTAATAAACTATCTAGCTTTGATAACAGAGAAATCTTAAATAGGCCTGCAGTTTGTAGAATCCCAGCTTTCCCGCGTTTTGGTCTTCTAGGGTAGCTGGTCACTTACAAATAGCCATGCCTTTTTTTCTTTCTGAGCTGCTGCCATGTCCAACGTTTGCTTCTTTCACCAGCATCAGCGTTCTTCTCTTGACTCCTGTGGAAGACAGAGATGCCTATTGTTAGTCTTAAAAGTCTGGCATGTAAGGAAAAAATTGAAGTATATCTGTACTTTAAAAATTTTTTTAAAAGAATCACTTTTTGAGAACAGACACGTAGTAGCAAATTCAAGAGACCAATTAGCAAATACAGCTTCAAGCTCTTTATTACTCCTGGCTGGTAGAATTGACTTCATTTCCAAAAAAACTGACAGATTTTTTTGTTTTTTTGATTTGTGCTAAAATCTCACATATTAATGCACAAGACAATGGATCAATGGAATTCAAACTAAGTTCACACTTGAGTCTGCTTCCCACATCTCCCTGAGCAATGCCTTGTTTACCATTTTTAGTGATTAAATCTCTTGCACAAAATACCTGCTAATGACATGGCTTGTAGCAACTCATGAGAATACAGCAACATAGAGAATTAAGGAAATTAAAAACCAGCTCTTTTCAAAGTGTACTTGTAATGAGTATGTCTAAGTATTTAAAAATCACAACCTTTTTTGTCATACAGTTCCAAGTAAGGAATAAAGACAAAAAAAGATGAACGTATCAATTTCTGAAATAAACTGCTTGTCATACGTTAGAAAATGGAAAACTTACCAATTGATAACTAACCTATCATTGAAACTTACAGCGTCAAAAAGTTCTCATTTGTTTTGTTAAAATAGAGATGTTGTGCAGTGTTTGGAAATTAGGTGGAGAGAATAAATGATTTAGATTGAACCATTGAACTATTTATTATAACTACTTATTTATTAACTATTTATGATAGTAACTTTTATTATCATAATTACTCATCAGTTCAGTAAATATGCTTCTTTTCTTCCAGAAGGTAATGGTGCAGAAGAACTCAGTCAATAACATTCCTTTACTGCCTGAGTATAATATACCCACCAGGCGGTAGATAAGACCAGCTCAATTTCAAGAACTTGTGATGTATGCCGTGCATGTTTTACATCCTTCAGTTGAGACCATTATCAGTTCAGGGTACATTCATCTGCAGGTAACAGAAAGCCCAGCCGGCAGTGGCTTCAACCATAGAAGCATCCATTCACGTGTTGATTTCAGGACACGGCAAGTGGTTCCAGGGTGGCTCGGCAGGACCACGATGGCAGGGCCTGAGTCAGAATCCCTGTGAGGCAACTGCTTCTCTCTCTGCAAACTGGCTTCTATACTGAGGGTTCACATGCCCACATCACAACCTGCCAGGGAGGAAAGCAGGTGCCCCGGGGCAGAGAGAGATCCTCCTCTCTGTTATACAGAGGGCGAAGTCGACCCGCAAGCTCCCAGCAGCCTGCCCCTCCCCTTCCCTGGGGCTGAGCCTTAGGGTCTCCCAGCAGTAAGGTGTTGGGAGGAAGATGTCCCATTCTCGTTGGCTGTGGTTGGTAGCAGGCTTCACATGCCCACATCACAACCTGCCAGGGAGGAAAGCAGGTGCCCCGGGGCAGAGAGAGATCCTCCTCTCTGTTATACAGGAGAAGTCGACCCGCAAGCTCCCAGCAGCCTGCCCCTCCCCTTCCCTGGGGCTGAGCCTTAGTGTCTCCCAGCAGTAAGGTGTTGGGAGGAAGATGTCCCATTCTCGTTGGCTGTGGTTGGTAGCAGGTATGGGGTAAAAGGATGGGGAATGGCTGGTGGGTAGCCATGCCCACCATGATGCAGTTATGCCACGGGAGCTTTAAAAAATATATAATTTCCTGAGAATAGCGAGGCACACCACTATGCTTGGATGAGAGCAGTAACTGGATTTCCTGAACTGTTAAATGAAACATGCGTAACTGATCTCCTCTTTCTGTGGCTGCTCTGCCCCCCGATAACCCATCTTGCCTCCCATCTGGAGCTCAAAGATCCATCAAGCTCAGAGCATAAAATCCTTCTTATTATTTTATTTGTCCCTTGTTTGCTGGTCCCTCCTTGCCTGTCTCCAATATTTTTTGTTTCCATTCCTGGCTTTTCTGGGACTCTTTGATTTATCCCATCACTGGAGGTCTCAATGAGAAAGCAGTGGTTATTTATTCGCCTGCATATTTCAGAGCCTCCGGCAAGGCTGCCCTGTCCCCTGGCTTTAGGAAAAGCATTCATTTCCTGTGCCGTGCACAGACTGCACACCTGGATGAAGCAGCACCGAATTTGGGGAACAGAGAAGTGGCTTCTTTAGAGAATTTTAAATTCCTCTTTCCAAAAGGCAGTTATTTTCTGTGTCATCTCCCATTGCCACCACCTTAAGTCCTTATTACATCTCCCTCGAGTTGTTAGGAGTTCAGGGACCTCCTGACATATCTCCCTGACAGCAACCCTTGGTTCCACCCTGCAAAGCTCTTTAAAAATAATCAACAGTGACCTACTGCATAGCACAGGGAGCTCTGCTAAATACTATGTAACAACCTAACTGGGAGAAGAACCTGAAAAGAATAGATACATGTAGAACCCAATCCCTTTCTGTGCACCTGAAGCTAACACAGCATTGTTAATCAACTATGCTCCAATATAAAATAAAAAGTTAAGCAAATTGAACCACTGCTCATCATATCCCTTTAGTGGCTTCCCACTGTATACAAAACAGCATCTGAACCTGTTTGTGTGAGACTTGAGCTGTTTCTGGGATTCTGGCCCAGTCACCACCGCTGACCCATGGCCATCTGGTTCTGACGACTGCACGGGTGTGCGTACCATCCCCTTCTCATCGCCAGCCGTTTCTCATCCCTGTTTCTCTCCTTATCTCATTCCTGGTGCTGGCACGATGTCCTGCCCACCGGGCAGCAGAAAACTTCCCCATCTCTAGCGAGCAGCAGACAGGCCCCCTGGCTCGCCTGCACCTTCCCTTCTTTACGGAGCAGCACCTCAGCTTTCCTTTGGAGATTAGACAGTACAGCTGTGGGCAAGTTGGCTGACGATCGGTCAAGATGAGATGCCCTTTCTTGCCAAGGGGGGGCCCAAGCCAAGCCCACCATTCGGTGTCCTTGAGGCACTTGCCCTAGTCCCCTGCAGAGCCAGTGTGCCTTGTGGGTGTGCCCGGAGGAAGCACCCCCGTGTTCTGTGTTCTCCATGTCTGGCTGAGCACCCAGCCTGCCCAGGGGCTCCCAGGTCTCCCAGGAACAGAGCCGCTCCACTTACACCTTCGCTATGGCTCAGATCCTCCCTGGCCCCTTGTTTCCTGGCCAGCGTGGGATGGTGTTGATTGCAGTCAGAGTCCCTCAGCGACACCCATCTGAAGCCTCCGCCGGCGTCATCTCAGAGCTGCTCCTTCCTCACAGGCTCTCACCTCGCGTGTGAAGCCCTCTCGAGCTGAGCTTTGTTGTCTGCTCTGCTCTCACTGGCCTCTCCTGTCTGGGCTGGGACCCGGCTCATTTCTGGGCCCCGGCACTGGCAGAGCGGACCCATCAAGCAGCAGCCCCAGTCTCCTGCCCTGTTCTTCCCCTGCGTGTGCACTGCCTTCCCTCCTCCCGCATGGAGCTCTGACCTGGGTGCCCTGCCATGTTAACAGGTTCCTGCTGCATCTCTCCCAGCTGCTCCTCTCCCCCTGCACACACACACACACTCCCTCCAGGGTGCAAGTCAGATACGATTGTGCTTGTCTACAGTCCTTCACCGTGGCCTCCCTGGCGGCTCAGATGATCAAGAAGCCGCCTGCAGTGAGGGAGACACAGTTTTGATCCCTGGACCAGGAAGATGCCCTGGAGGAGGAAATGGCCGCCCACTCCAGTATTCTTGCCTGGAGAATCCCATGGACAGAGGAGCCTGGGGGGGCTACAGTCCGTGGGGTCGCAGAGTGGGCCACGACTGAAGCGACTAACGCTTTCAGGCTTTCACAGTGTTCTCTTGTCCTTTCAGGGAGTCTCTAGGCAAACTGGGCTGTTAACAGTCCCCTCCAGAAATAAAGGAATTTCTACAGGGTGCTAGTGTTTAAAGAGGGGAGATGGACATATTGTTACTCAGTAATGTTGCAGGCAGGCAGGTGGCCCCCAAGCTAAGTATAGCTTAGAAACAAATGTCACAGACCCATGAGCCCAGGACTAAAGGACCACAGTGGAGGGTGTGACTGAAAAACAAGCAGTGGGCGGTGGAGGGCAAGGGACGGGCTCTGTGACTTTGCACAACAGTTCCCTCTTCTTCGTAAGTCCACCGCAACTTCTGTCAGCGGGGCTGATGACAGACCCATCTTATGAGGGGGCCATGAGCAGCGAATTATCATCTGCACGGTCACGTAGTAAAGGCCAACCAAAGAAAGGCGATATGAGCGGAGTCACTGTGAAGAATGAATTCACTTATTTTATTTTTTCCAGCTAGTGAATTCCGGAAAGAAATAATGGTCTGACAAAAATGGGATGCACAAAGGCTGTGGTATTTGGGGAGAATGGTGACAAGTTCACTGTGGTTGAAGGTAATGGATTTGGCCAGGATTGCTGGTTGTCCTACTTATTCTGGAGTAACAGGAGTAACAGAGTAACAGGAGTAATAAGAGTCCCAGAGTAACAGAGTAACAGCCCTGGAATAACAGGAGTAACAAGAGTAGCAGAAGTAACAAGAGTCCCAGAATAACAGTCCCAGAGTAACCGGAGTAATAGCATCAGGAGTCCCAGAATGACATCCAGAATTCCCACCCTCCCTTTCCAATGAGACTTTTACTGATCTCTGAATATTGGGAGGTGGTACATCTGTTTTTGGAAATTTCCTTAAAGATACCTGACCTTAGTCTGTGACCCATTCTTTGTCCCATTCTCCATCACTCTGTCTGGAATGCAGATGTAGGGGCTGGAGCTGCAGCCATCATCTTGGACCATGAAGTCTAGCAGAGCAGTCAGTGAGCCCTGGTGATACAGTCACTGATGCTGGGAGAGTGCAGGGGCGTGTGGCTTGCTTTGATGCTTCTTTCCAGCACCCCCTATCTGCCAGAGTGAAGGTTCAGTTCAGCTCAGTTGCTCAGCCGTGTCTGACTCTGTGACCCCATGGACTGCAGTGTTCCAGGCCTCTCTGTCCATCACAAACTTCCAGAGCTTGCTCAAATTCATGTCCTTTGAGTTAACGATGCCATCCAACCATCTCATCCTCTGTCGTCCCCTTCTCCTCCTCCCTTCAGTCTTTCCCAGCATCAGGGCCTTTTCAAATGAGTCAGTTCTTCCCATCAGGTGGCCAAAGTATTGGAGCTTCAGCTTCAGCATCAGCCCTTATGATGAATATTCAAGACTGATTTCCTTCAGGATGGATTAGTTGGATCTCCTTGCAGTCCAAGGGACACTCAAGAGTCTCCTCCAACACCACAGTTCAAAAGCATCAATTCTTTGGTGCTCAGCTTTCTTTATGGTCCAACTCTTATATAGACACATGACTACTGGAAAAACCATAGCTTTCACTAGATGGAATTTTGTTGGCAAAGCAATGTCTCTGCTTTTTAATATTCTGTCTAGATTTGTCATAACTTTTCTTCCAAGAAGCAAGCATCTTTTAATTTCATGGCTACAGTCACCATCTGCAGTGATTTTGGAGCCCCCAAAATTAGTCTCTCACTGTTTCCCTATCTATTTGCCATGAAGGGATGGGACCAGATGCCATGATCTTAGTTTTCTGAATGTTGAGTTTTGAGCCAACTTTTTCACTCTCCTCTTTCACTTTCATCAAGAAGCTCTTTAGTTCTTCACTTTCTGCCATAAGTGTGATGTCATCTGCATATCTAAGGTTATTGATATTTCTCGCAGCAATCTTGATTCCAGCTTGTGCTTCATCCAGCCTAGCATTCCTCATGATGTACTCTGCAAATAAGTTAAATCAGCAGGGTAGCAATATACAGCCTTCACGTACCCTTTTCCCAATTTGGAACCTGTCTGTTGTTCCACGTTCCATCAAAAGCATGTTACTCCATCAAAAGTGTGACTGCCCTCCCTTCCCTCCTCCTCTCTCAGGAACCAAGTTCAGACAGTAAAGAATTCACCTGCCAGTGAGGGGAATTCTAGAAACCTGGGTAAATCCCTGGGTTGGGAAGATCCCCTGGCATAGGGAAAAGCAATCCATTCCAGTATTCTTGCATGGAGAATCCCATGGACAGAGGAGCCTGTTGGGCTATAGTTCATGGGCTCAAACAGTCGGACAGGACTGAGAGACTGACACTTTCACTTCCTTCCTGTGCCCTGACCAGTGTGGGCTTCACACTAAGGATGCCCAGCCTTGAGCAGCACGAGCCAGCAGGACGGGAGCATCTGGACAGAGGTGGTGCTGGGCCAAGAGGGGCCTGAGTGAGGAAAGGCAGGAGCAAAATTGGCCACTGGGGAGCACCCATGGTGCGATGCTCAGAGAAGGTGCAGCAGCTCACTGCTCCAAAAGGGCCAAGGTTGCACAGTCCAAGCTTTTTCTGGACTGAAATTCAATCCCAGGGCATATTTGGACTCTAAGTACTTCTGGGGGTCACCAGGGAGGTTTCCTTTGCATTTTCAAACAAGCCCTCTTGCAGTAACTATTGGGGGTCTGAGGTTTACAAAAATATTTTCAGTTCAGTTCACTCAGTCATGTCCAACTCTTTGCAGCCCCATGAATCGCAGCACGCCAGGCCTCCCTGTCCATCACCAACTCCTGGAGTTCACTCAGACTCACATCCATCGAGTCCATGATGCCATCCAGCCATCTCATCCTCTGTCGTCCCCTTCTCCTCCTGCCCCCAAACCCTCCCAGCATCAGAGTCTTTTCCAATGAGTCAACTCTTTACATGAGGTGGCCAAAGTACTGGAGTTTCAGCTTCAGCATCATTCCTTCCAAAGAAATCCCAGGGCTGATCTTCAGAATGGACTGGTTGGATCTCCTTGCAGTCCAAGGGACTCTCAAGAGTCTTCTCCAACACCACAGTTCAAAAGCATCAATTCTTCGGCACTCAGCTTTCTTAACAGTCCAACTCTCACATCCATACATGACCACTGGAAAAACCATAGCCTTGACTAGATGGACCTTTGTTGGCAAAGTAA
>SJYT01065554.1:0-20322 GCA_006410635.1 Cephalophus harveyi | reverse complement strand
GGATCTCTGGTTCCTCTGCCTTTTTTAAAACCAGCTTGAACATCTGGTAGTTCACGGTTCACATATTGCTGAAGCCTGGCTTGGAGAATTTTGAGCATTACTTTACTAGCATGTGAGATGAGTGCAATTGTGCGGTAGTTATTTCAATAATTTATAATTAACACTTTTGAACTGTGGTGTTGGAAAAGACTCTTGAGAGTCCCTTGGACAGCAAGGAGATCAAACCAATCAATCCTAAAGGAAATCAACCCTGAATATTCATTGGAAGAACTGATGCTGAAGCTGAAGCTCCAATACACTGGCCACCTGATGCAAAGAGTTGACTCATTGAAAAATACCCTGATGCTGGGAAAGACTGAAGGCAAGAAGAGAAGGACAAACCAAGGATGAGCGGGTTGGATGGCATCACGGACTCAATGGACATGAATTTGAGCAAACTCAGGGAGATAGTGAAGGACAGAGAAGCCTGGCATGCTGCAGTTCATAGGATTGAAGGATCGACACAACTTAGCAACTGAACCACAATTTAAAAAAAAAACTAGCTTACATAATTATGAGTATGTTAAGAAGGGAGCATGGCATAGGAACAGAAAATCCACATTAGTGGCAAAGAAACACAATTTTCTCTGTTTTACCTCTTTCTTCCTTTTCACATCATCTACAAGGCGAGACCTGACTCCTGTACTTTTTCTCATCAATTTTTGATTTGGGCGCCATATATCATCCTGTATGCCTTTCATGAGTTCATAAGAAAGCATATAAAACCATGCTTCCTTAGGCACAATTTCCTCCAACAAGGTGGTTGGGACAGTTTTAATAAAACATTCATTGAGGTCAGTGAGCTGCTCCTGGTGCAGTCAGCATGTCCAGGCATGGAAGTTAAAGACTTTAAGGAAGGTCTTACCTTTGTGTTCTAATTCTGGAAAAGTCTTTAAAGACATCAAGCTCAGTTCTAAAATCAAGCAAGAAAATAAATAACTATTTTCTTCTTGCTAATATTACCCAGCAGAAAATAAGCTGTCTATCGCAATACTCAGGAAGTTCTTCCTGAAATAACACTGATTAAAGTTCAAGTCCTCCTACCTGGGACAGACCTCATTGTTGGCTTAAAACACTTGAACAGGTAGTTCCTAGATCTGATCCCATTTTCAACATTCCTTTCCCTGCCCTTTGTCTCTGCCACTAAAGGTGACAGTTCATGAGATACTATGAGGGGACAAGTTGTTCTAAGCTAACAATGCTAACTTGCTTCAGTCGTGTCCGACTCTGTGAGACCCCAGAGACAGCAGCCTAGCAGGCTCCTCTGTCTCTGGGATTCTCCAGGCAAGAACACTGGAGTGGGTTGCCATTTCCTTCTCCAAAGCTAACAATACAGCTGCAATTTACTGAGTCACTAACAAATCTCAGGGGCCCTATAGGGCACTTCCCATTAATTTTCTTTTATTTTCACACAGTTCTGTAAAGTAGACATTGTTAGACCCATTTTTAAGGATACGAGCTGGATGTGGAGAAGATGGACTTGCTAAAGAGACACAGGCAGGGCTGGTTGGACCTGGCTACAAACCAGGTTCTCTTAGCACCTTCTCTTGGGCCCCCACTGTGTGATCCTACCTCAGCCTCTGTGTGCTCTGAGGGGGAGTGATGAGGAGGTGGGGGGAGGCAGGAAGGTGGTAGGTATTTCATGAGCTTCTTTCATCATTTATAACTAAATGTTTTATTAACTAGATCCCTCTCCCCAGCTTCATAGTTGGTTCCACATAGGCAAAGACTGTGTTCTTTTCCATCACCATATTCCCAACACATAGCAGAGTACCTGGCCCATAATAGGTGCTCGATAAATACAGCTAACCTTTCCAGGGTTATTCTCAAGAAACCTGGAAGAAACCCTTCTAGGAAGAAACCATAAGAAACCCTTCCAGGTTTCATCCACAAGGAAAAGAAATGCAAAAATGCAAAATGGCTGTCTGAGGAGACCTTACAGATACCTGTGTAAAGAAGAGAAGCAAAAAGCAGAGGTGAAAAAGAAAGATATACCTATTTGAATGCAGAGTTTCAAAGAATAGCAAGGAGAGATAAGAAAGACTTCCTGAGTGATCAGAGCAAAGAAATAGAGGAAAACAATAGAATGGGAAAGACTAGAGATCTCTTCAAGAAAATTAGAGATACCAAGGGAACATTTCATGCAAAGATGGGCTCGATAAAGGACAGAAATGGCAGGCACCTAGCAGAAGCAGAAGATATTAAAGAAGAGGTGGCAAGAATACACAGAACTATGCAAAAAAGATGTTAATGACCCAGATAATCATGATAGTATGATCACTCACCTGGAACCAGACTTCCTGGAATGTGAAGGCAAGTGGGCCTTAGGAAGTATCATTATGAACAAAGCTAGTGGAGGTGATGGAATTCCGGTTGAGCTATTTCAAATCCTAAAAGATGATGCTGTGAAAGTGCTGCACTCAATATGTCTGCAAATTTGGAAAACTCAGCAGTGACAACAACTGGAAAAGGTCAGTTTTTATTCCAATCCCAAAGAAAAGCAAAGCCAAAAAATGTTCAAAGTTCTGCACAATTGCACTCATCTCACATGCTAGTAAGTTCAGTTCAGTTCAGTTGCTCAGTCGTGTCCCACTCTTGTGGATCACAATAAAGTCTGGAAAATTCTTCAAGAAATGGAAATACCAGACCACCTGACCTGCCTCTTGAGAAATCTGTATGCAGGTCAGGAAGCTACAGTTAGAACTGGACATGGAACAACAGAATGGTTCCAAATAGGAAAAGAGATACGTCAAGCCTGTATATTGTCACCCTGCTTATTTAACTTTGATCCAGAGTACATCATGAGAAACGTTGGGCTGGATGAATCACAAGCCAGAATCAAGATTGCTAGGAGAAATATCAATAACCTCAGATATGCAGATGACATCACCCTTATGGCAGAAAATGAAGAAGAATCAAAGAATCTCTTAATGAAAGTGAAAGAGGAGAGTGAAAAAGTTCGTTTAAAGTGCAACATTGAGAAAATAAAGATCATGGCATCCAGTCCTATTACTTCATGGCAAATTGATTGAGAAACAGTAGAAATAGTGTCAGATTTTGTTTTTGGGGCTCCAAAATCACTGCAGGTGGTGATTGCACCCATGAAATTAAAAGACACTTACTCCTTGGAGGAAAAGTTATGACCAACCTAGACAGCATATTGAAAAGCAGAGACATTACTTTGCCAACAAAGGTCCGTCTAGTCAAGGCTATGGTTTTTCCGGTGGTCATGTATGATGTGAGAGTTTGACTGTGAAGAAAGCTGAGCACAGAAGAATTGATGCTTTTGAACTGTGGTGTTGGAAAAGACTCTTGAGAGTCCCTTGGACTGCAAGGAGATCCAACCAGTCCATCTTAGAGGAAATCAGTCCTGAATATTCATTGGAAGGTGTAATGTTGAAGCTAAAACTCCAATCCTTTGGACACCTGATTTGAATAGCTGACTCATTGGAAAAGACCCTGATGCTTGGAAAGATTGAAGGTGGGAGGAGAAGGGGACGACAGAGAATGAGATGGTTGGATGGCATCACTGACTCAGTGGACATGAGTTTGGTTAAACTCCTGGAGCTGGTGATGGACAGGGAGGCCTGGTGTGCTGCAGTCCATGGGGGTCACAAAGAGTCGGATACAACTGAGCAACTGAACTGAACTGAACCCTTCCAGGAAGAGTGCTTTTGAGTCAAGCCTCTATCATACAGGATACCAAGTCAGCTGACTTCTCCCTCTTGCACTGACTTACATTCACTTCCTGTAATTCCCCATCACTAGTCCCGCTGTCTTCTTCACCCCAAAGCCCTTCCCTCCCACCTCTGCTTCAAGCCTGTCCATCTCATTGTGAAGCATTTCCATGTCTCCTTGAGGACCTTCTCCATTCAGGGTCAGTCTCACAGTTCCTCCGAAACTACTCACATTTCTTTTTAGAATTTATCAATAAATGACTAGATAAAGAAAATGTGCTCTCCATATGCCACATTATTCAGCTATTAAAACATTACTCAGCCATTAGAACATTACTCAGCTATTAAAAAGAATGATATCTTTCATTTGCAATAGCATGGATGGATCTAGATCGTATTAACATCATACCAAGTGAGATAAGCCAGATAAAGAGTAATACTTACACGGGTAATCCGAGCTCTTCACGTGGACTCTGCTCTTGGTGGTCTGTTCTATGTCCAGCCCTATTTATCCACGGGCTACCTGCTTTTTCACCATGAACGAGGAGGTGAGGAATGTAACCAGTGTTGTGCTTGTAGACTGCCTCTCTGTGGGGGTTCCTGGGAAACCAACAGAAAAAGCAAAAGGTTGCAAGAATTGATTTTCACTGTTTTCCTGTTTCTTTTGTATAAATACTCAGGCCACCAGCATCACTGAGCCCAGGTGGCACACAAAGAAGTGCATGCGATTGGCTTCCGGAACCTCTCCATCACACCCCTGCATGCAACCCTCAGATCCCAGGCTCCCTCCTTGGGACCCTGAAATTCCCAAAGGCACATCCTTCAAGGAGACTGTCAGCAGTGCAGCCACACCACACGGGACGTGTCAGTTTAGTCTCACGCAGAAGGGAGACTTAAACTGCTGCCGATTTTGGGTGTCAATATTACTGGGAAATACGGTGCTACTCTATAAGGCAAAGGAGAGCAAATCATGGAAAAAGGCAATGAAAACATTCACTTAATTTCCCCAAACAACTTGTAACAGTGATTTAGTTGCTTATCATGTATTTATTAACCTAAAGTTTATTGCCATTTGTAGGCAGATTAATTATGTCAATTTTCAAAGGACTTACCTGCAGAAGATGTTTCAAACAAGATGTTTTAAGAGTTGGTTATGCAGTTACACTGGGAGAAGTCCTAAATGGTTAAATTACAGAAGTATAACAATTTCCGTGGTCATTTGACTCTATTTTCATAAGAAAATTATTTGGTTCAATCTTACATCTTTCCCCTAAATATGTTTAATCAGCTATTAAATTTGTAATTTATGGATGTGAGAGTTAGACCATAAAGAAGGCTGAGTGTCAAAGAATTGATGCTTTCAAGCTGTGCTGCTGGAGAAGACTCGAGAGTCCCTTAGACAGTAAGGAGATCCAACCAGTCGATCCTAAAGAAAATTAGTCCTGAATATTCATGGCACCCCACTCCAGTACTTTTGCCTGGAAACTCCCATGGACGGAGGAGCCTGGAAGGCTGCAGTCCATGGGGTCGCTGAGTCAGATACGACTGAGCGACTTCACTTTCACTTTTCACTTTCATGCGTTGGAGAAGGAAATGGCAACCCACTCCAGTGTTCTTGCCTGGAGAATCCCAGGGATGGCGGAGCCCAGTGGGCTGCCGTCTGTGGGGTCGCACAGAGTCGGACATGACTGAAGCGACTTAGCAGCAGCAGCAGCAGCCTTCATTGGAAGGACTGATGCTGAAGCTGAAACTCCATTACTTTGGGCACCTGATGAAAAGAACTGATTCATTGGAAAAGCTCCTGATGCTGGGAAAGATTGAAGGTGAGAGGAAAAGGGGATGACAGAGGATGAAATGGTTGGATGGCATCATCAACTCAATGGATATGAGTTTGATCAAACCCTGGAAGATAGTGAAGGACCGGGAAGCCTGGTATGCTACAGTTCATGGAGTCTCAAAGATTTGGAAATGACTTAGTGACTGAACAACAATAAATTTGCTCTTTAGAAGTTGGGCTCCCTTAGAATTTCTTGCCTTCCATAAAGTGTACCCTATAAGAGAGATTATGTATCCCTAGTGGTGTCTTTAAGTTTCAGGTGCTAGCAATTATTGCCATTTAATTTCTTAATTATGTGCCTCTCTTGTGAAGTGCTCTTGTGGTTTACTCTCCTTAAGCACCCAGGTTAATGAGGTACTTTGCCGTTTGAGATTACAGTTATTGTAAGGAGCAATTCTCTCACCTTGGTGTGGTTTATTTCAGGCAGCTTTCATATTTGGGTAGGAAATGGAGTCCTCTTGGTGAGAGGCTCAGTAATGTTCTCAGTTAGATTTAATTAGGGCTTTAAAGCACCATGTATGAGAATAGTTTGTTTCCGCTCAGAGCTTATCTCTTGCCTTATATTCTGAGTCAGCCTCCTGTTCTCCTTAAAGTCAGGAGTAAGGAGGTGTTACGAATAGACTTAGACTTAGCTGTGGTCATTCCTTGGCCTCTGATTTCTGCAGCTCCTCCGGAGGTGTCAGCAGACTTCCTCACTAAAAGCAGCATCTTATTCTTTCATCCCCACTGAGCCAAGAGGGCTCAAAACAAATATCACCTCAGAGAATGAACCTATTGGCTAATGTGTTATTCCTTTCTACTGTACAAATCTTAGGCTGTAAGTAATGATAAATTCTGGGATTTCAGGTATCAGGTGAATCAGCCACAATGGTGGCTGGCAACAGGAAGTATGTATTCAACTCAACTCATCAAGTCTCTCTGTCATCTCTGGTTTATTCTTGAAGTCTCTCTTTCTCCCCACACCCCTTCATTCCCAGTGCTCACTCCAACACAACCCATATTTACTGAGTCGCTGGGTCATATGAGGAAAAATAAAATAACAAAACTGTGTTCAGCCCATCCAACAGTGTGGATGGAAAGCTCAAAGCAGCTCTGACTTGAAAGCTTGCTCGTCAGGTGTCTTTTCCTCTCAGGAGCAAACCTATCGTCTTCCCTACCTGTCCCTGGGTTCATTCTTTCCTTTCCCCGTTGTCTCAGCTTCTTTCCTGAGGTTCTCTCTATATGTAACCACTTGGGCAACAAGTTATATTTTCATATTTAGGGAGGGGAGAAAGAAACCTTGTCTCCATCTTTATCTGTTGGCAAAATCTTAGAACAGTTTGTCTTGGAGTATCCATATTCTGCCTTTGGGAAGTTGTTTCCACTGTGCCTCTTATGAAATATGCATGAGGCTGTGGCATCTTGGGGACAGAAATGACTCTGCTTTAGCCCAAGCCTTGGTACATTTCTTACATTCTAGCCTGGATTGTGGTATTTACCACCTATTTAACAATAACAGTGAAGAGAGCAGCCTTTCATCCAGACTATGCTGGTGGGTCATCAAGAGATCTTTTAATTAATCAAATAATCTACATTGTTTTATATTTCCAACTAAGAAGCTCACAGTTGAAGTGTGATTTCCCTATAGTCTCACAAAGTAGAAAAAAAAATGTATCTCCAAAAGAAAAGTCATGTTCTTTCCTTGAAATTTGCAGGCTATGTAAAGGCACTCAAAGATTTCTTCTTCTTATAAGAAGGTTAACCTCACTTCAGGAAGGAGTTCTTTACTTCTGTATTATTTTTCTGTTCTTGTTTAATCAATTAACATAAACTTACTGGCTTAATTTAAGACCCATATGCTATCTCACTGTTCTGTATATTACAGGTCTCATATGGATGGTAGGACTTTCCAGGTGGCACTAATGGTAAAGTACTTGCCTGCCAATGCAGGAGACATAGGAGACTCGGGTTCAATCCCTGAGTCCAGAAGATCCCCTGGAGGAGGGCATGGCAACCCCCTCCAGTTTTCTTGCCTGGAAAATCCCATAGACAGAGGAGCCTGGTGGGCTACAGTCCGTGGTGTTGCAGAGAGTTGGATATGACTGAAGCAACTGATTATGCATGCACACATGGAAGGTTTGAAAATAAAGAACAGAAACCATAGTCTAATTATGGGATTGTAATCTCTCATTGCAAAGTAATCCTAAACTTCAGACCTTTTAGGAACAACGACAACAAAAATTACTGTGATCAGAAGTCCCCATTGCTATTGTTGTTATTAGTTTTGATACCAAACTGGCTTCACATCATGAGACTCTGAATTATTTACTAGTCAAACCAACGAGACTAATGCCAGTTACCTAAGGCATCTATAACCCAGATATCTAGATATCAGATATCTAGAGTCCAGAATCCAGAATCTATATAAAATTTGACTTGAAATACATCAAATATGAACACTTTTAACATTGGGCAGTGACTTTGAATTACCTTGCTTTCATCCTGGTGAATGTTCTTAGAGCCTTGGGCTTTGTTCCAGGCTGCCTCTGTCTCTGGGTCTATTCTAAAGTAGTGGTAATTAGGGTGTGGTCCTGGGACCAGCCAGCCAGTCTCCTGGAGAACTTGGTAGAAATACAAGTTTCCCACCTCCATCTGCTGATTCAGGATTCCCAAGAGGGAAACCAAAACCACACTTTGACTGGTGCTCCAGTTCCATAGTCATCAGGTTCAGGTACTCTCACCCCTTCTTCTAAAACTAACACCATCCATGAGGTTTGGTGGTAGTGGTGCTTTAGTTGCTAAGTCATCTACGACTCTTGCAACCCCACAGACCATAGGCCACTCTGTCCATGGGATTGCCAAAGCAAGAATACTGGAATGGGTTGCCATTTCCCTCTCCAGAGGATCTTCCCAACCCAGCGATCCAACCCAGTCTCCTGCATTGCAGGCAGTCTCCTACATTTCAGGTGGATTCTTTGCCGACTGAGCCACCAGGGAAGTCCTTCTACAAGATTTAGACTTATTTAATAGGTGCAGAGTTAGTAATTAACCCTAGTAATGCACATCAATATGGCACACCCCTAAAGTCAGTGAGCACACACTGGATGCAGTGTTCATAGTATGGGCTGGGATTTGCCAAATATGGAGATCTGATGCTGGCAAGCAGTCCTGAAACTACAACAGATGGAACACGGAAGTGAAAGTGAAAGTCACTCAATCATGTCTGACTCTTTGTAATCCCATGGACTCTACAGTCCATGGAATTCTCCAGGCCAGAATACTGGAGTGGGTAGCCTTTCCCTTCTCCAGGGGATCTTCCCAACCCAGGGATTGAACCCAGGTCTCCTGAATTGCAGGCGGATTCTTTATCAGCTGAGCCACAAGGGAAGCCCAAGAATGCTGGAGTGGGTAGCCTATCTCTTCTCCAGTGGATCTTCCTGACTCAGGCATTGAACCAGGGTCTCCTGCATTTCAGGCAGATTCTACCGGGAAAGCTCAGATGGAACATATGAGACCTGAATTCTGACAAACTAGATTTGGTAGCAAGGGATTACTTGCTTTAGTCTTTTTTTTTTTTTTTTTTTTAATAATTATGTACACTGTGCTCCTAAGCTTTGACCCTCTTAACTAACAGTGTGTCTCTTGCTCTTTAGATGAGAAATCTCTAGTTTATAAGCCAGAGATGCCTTCAATTCAGCCACCTTCTAGCCACTTGTGATTCCAAGAACTCAAACTACTCAAATTTCCCTTGTTCTCTCAGCTCAGACACCCTTCAGCCTTGTTTCCACTTTAAGAAACTTGAATTAGCTGCTTATCTGTCCTACTGCCTGCCATAGGCCATTCCTATTGGGTTAAGCTGTTCAAGGACTCCCTTTATTTAAGGTCAGAGTTTTAAAAACCTCTCCCTTTCTAAGGAGCTCAGGCTGAATTTAGGAACCAGCTTGCTGAAGAATAACCTACCCTGAGATTATCTCAATCAATTACTCAGGGATTAGCAATCACACGTAAATGGGTCTCTAACTTTTCTCAGCAGACCATGAACAGATAATCACTCATAGAGCATCACACAATTCAGCATCTTTTCAAGAATCACTCTTGAGGATTACTGTCTTGTTTTCCATTTACAAGACTGCAAAACATTTGAGCAAAACAGAATAAAACAATTTTAAAACTACATAACCTCTACACAGCTTTATGGGCTTGATTTCTTTCATCATCAGAGAAGAATACTCCTGGGAAACATGTTAACAAGGAAAGGGGCAATGTGCAAAGTCCAACTTAAATCAAGAGCATTCTCTGCTGTGTGCTAGAATGCCTGACATGTCATAATTATTTAATTAACTCACTTAAATGATGTATTTTTATTATAAGCTTTTCTGATAATTTTTGGAAGGACTGGCACAGATAGCTGGTCAAAGCTATGGTTTTTCCAACAGTTATGTAAAGATGTGACAGTTAGACCATAAAGAGGGCTGAGCACCAAAGAATTGATGCTTTTGAACTGTGATGCTGGAGAAGACTCTTTAGAGTCCCTTGGATAGCAAGGAGATCAAACTAGTCAATCCTAAAGGAAATCAGTCCTGAATATTCATTGGAAGAACTGATGCTGAAGCTCCAATAGTTTGGCCATCTGACTAATTGGAAAAGACCCTGATGCTAGGAAAGATTGAGGGCAGAAGGACAAGGGGATGACAGAGGATGAGATGGTTGGATGGCATCATCAACTTAATGGACATGAGTCTGAGTTAACTCCAGAAGATCATGAAGGACAAGGAAGCCTAGGGTGCTGCAGTCCCTGGGGTCACAAAGAGTCAGACACAACTGAGTGACTGAACAACAACAACACAGATAACACAATCCCTGAAAAAAAAAAGTTACTGTTTGAAAATAATAGTATAAACAACAAACATATAAATAAGTAGAGTGAGTCCTGAAAAGATGAAACATCTTTGCCAGTGTGATCCCAGATGAAGGCATTTACTCTGAGCATCCTTTGAGCTGAAAGATCCTTAATGATCCTTGGAGGTAGTAGTAGAAGGAGACTTTACTCCAGTCATTCTCTTCCTCTGCCTGTAGATACTTATGGCTGCAAGGACGTCTTCAAATAACCTGAAATCAAGGAGGATGGGAGTCACAGAAGGCCTAAGAAATCGGGGGGGGGGGGGAAGGGGGAACTTCCCTAGTGGTCCAGTGGTGAAGACTCCATACTTCCAGTGCAGAGAACATGGGTTCAATCTCTGGTCAGGGAACTAAGATGCCATGCTGCATGCTGTGCAGAATGCCCCCCCCCCCAAAAAAGAATAAAATCCAAAAACAAACAAACAAAAAAAAAAGAAAAGAAAGGGGGAAAGGAGTGAGAAAAAGAAAAAATCGACATCAGGGGCAATCAACTAATCTTGACCTCATGGTTTGGATCCATGGAAACCAACAAGCAGTCACATAAGCAGCCTTTCTAAAATTTAAGAGCAGTCACAAGACCAGCGTTTACTATGATTCAAAAGTCAGAGCCCATCTAACTGCTGCTGCTGCTAAGTCGCTTCAGTCATGTCCAACTCTGTGTGACCCCATAGACGGCAGCCCACCAGGCTCCCCCATCCCTGGGATTCTCCAGGCAAGAACACTGGAGCGGGGTGCCATTGCCTTCTCTGGCCCATCTAACTAGCCCCTCCTAAAGCTACTAGAACCTCCTGATTCCACTTGAAATAAAATCCAGTTCCTTAACGCAGCCTATAAAGGCCTACATAATTGACCACCTCTGGCCAACCTGAGTGTTTCAATCCTCAGTTTATCCCCTCAGCCTTTTCTCTTTCTGCTCCAGTCACCCTGCTTTTCTCTCTGCTCATCAGTCACATTTATTGTTCCATCTGCCTGGGACATACTTCTTCCAAATTATCTCTATCTGGTCTCACTCACGTGTTGTCTGCACAGATATGCCTTTCGTGACCACGATGGTCAAAGTTGCCCTGTCCCAAAGTCACTGACTATCCCATGGCCCATTGAGAATGTACTGTCTTGGAAATCACATATTCCTGGTGGCCCTACTTACTTCTGTCTCCATTGTCCAAGGCATAGTGGGTGGTCCTCTAATGCTTTCTAAGTGAATGGACTGGAAGTTCAGTGGGTATCCAATATACCCCTGTATTTGGAAAATCTTTTTTTGCATTGGCATTATATTGTTCAAGATGTCCTTAATTCCTGTCTGCTTCATGCCATCAACAAAGCTCATTAGCAGGCCCCACATATCTTCAAATCACTTCCGGATTAGTTCTCATCAGGTGGAGGATAAGTTACAGGATGTCCTTGAATATTCCCATCCAAGGCAAAAATAATTCATGATGGAACACTTTATTTTAAGAGTTAAAATCAAGTACTAATTTATTTATTTGCTCAAATTGTTCCAGTCTTGGCCATTGGGAGTTCTTTCAGTTGACTCCTATATTCCTTTGACATATATTCATCATTATGGGTATTTATTTTTTATGTATTTGACCAGTGGCGTACTTTCTGGTCATACAGGATGCTCCAGGATCATCTTGTATATTTCCTGCTCCAGTTATGATATCATCTACTTCTCCAAGGAGCTCTGCTTCCTTTTACTGGAGAGTGGTTAGAAACAATGACCTGGCTGTGTGCATTGCTGCTAGGAAGTTGTTGTTTTATATTCTCTCAGCTGACAGCCCAGAAACATATGTGTGTGTCTACTAACTGGTCTATATACACACATCAATAAAAACTAAACATGTCTTCATGCTGATGTGCTCAACTCTAATCCTTACCACCTGGGTTATTCTACCCTCTCTTTTATCTGTAACCACTTACTCCCATCCAGGAAATGTTTGGATCTCACTATCTACCATCTATTTTCTTAAATGTTTGATTTTAGTTTTAGGCATATAGTGGCTTCAGATATTAACCCATACATTTGGGGGAAACAAAAAATTTTCAACTAGAGTATGTGCTTACATACAGCTCCTTTTTCCTTTAATATTATAGACTACTCATTTGTACAGTTCCTTTTTGTTGTTGTTGTTATTGTTTATTTTTATTTATTTATAAAATAAATTTATTTATTTTAATTGGAGGTTAATTACTTTACAATATTGTATTGGTTTTGCCATACATCAACATATATCCGCCACAGTTATACATGTGTTCCCCATCCTGAACCCCCTCCCTCCTCCCTCTGGATCTGATTGCCATTTCCTTCTCCAGGGGATCTTCCCGACCCAGGGATCGAACCCAGGTCTCCCGCATTGGAGGCAGACGCTTTAACCTCTGAGCCACCCTCTACTTTTGACTGCCTAGAGGTTTATTACTTTAATTGATGTTTCAAAAAACAACTTTTTCCAATGGCTGATTCATGCTGATGTTTGGTAGAAATCAACACAATACCTATAAAGCAATTATCCTTCAATTTAAAATAAATTTTAAAAACACAACTTTTTGGTTCTTTGATATTCTTCATTATTTTCCAGCTTTTTTAATTTTTATTTTAATTTTTTAACTTTTAATTTTATGCTGGAGTACAGTTAAGTATACTATGTCAGTTGCAGGTGTACAACAAAGTGATTCAGTTATATATATATGAAAGTGTAAGTGAAAGTTGCTCAGTCATATGTGACTCTTTTCAACCCCATGGACTATGCAATTCATGGAATTCTCCAAGCCAGAATACTGGAGTCGGTAGCCTTTACCTTCTCCAGAGGATCTTCCCAACCCAGGTCTCCTGGATTGGAGGTGGATTTTTTACCAGCTGAGCCACAAGGGAAGCCCAAGAATACTGGATTGGGTAACCTATCCCTTCTCCAGGGGATCTGCCGGACCCAGGAACCAACTGGGGTCTCCTGTATTTCAGGCAGATTCTTTACCAACCGAGCTACCAGGGAAGCCCATATAAACATGTATCTATTATTTTTTCAAATTTTTTTCCTAACTAGTTTGTTACACAATAGTGAGAAGTGTTCCCTGTGCTATACAGTAGGTGCTTGTACCAACTGTATACATAGCAGTGCGTACACATCAGTCTCAAACTCCCTAACTATTCCTTCTTCCTATCCTTCCCTCTATAACCATAAGTTTGTTATCTAAGTCTGTGAATCTATTTCTGCTTTATAAATAAATTAATTTGTATCATTTCTTAGGCTCTGCATATAAGCCATATCCTATAGTATTTCTTTCTTTGTCTGACTTCACTCAGTAAGACAATCTCTAGGTCCATCCATGTTTCTGGAAGTGGCATTATTTCATTCTTTTTCATGGTTGAGTGGTATCCCATTGTATATGTGTAGCCCATCTTTTTTATCCGTTCTTCTGTCAGTGGACACTTCAGTTGTTTCCATGTCTTGGCTATTGTAAAGAGTGCTTCAATGGACATTGGGGTTCATGTATTCTTCCAGACCATGTTTTTCTCCAGGTATATGCCCTAAAGGGGGATTGCATGATCATATGCTACAATAAAATAACCAGGAATAAAGCTACCTAAGGAGACAGGTGACCTGTGCTCTGAAAACCATAAGACATGATGAAGGAAATTGAAGATGATACAAACAGATGGAGTGATATGCCAGGTTCCTGGATTGGAAGAATCAATATTGTGAAAATGACCATACTACCCAAGGCTATCTACAGATTCAGTGCAATCATTTTCAAATTACCGATGGCATTTTTTACAGAATGAGAAAAAAAAAATCTTAAAATTTGTATAGAGGCACAAAAGACCCTGATTAGCCAGAGAAATCTTGAGTAAGAAAAAAGAAGCTGGAAGAATCAGGCTCCCTGACTTCAGACTACATTACAAAACTGTAGTCATCAAAATAGTATGATAGTGGCACAAAAATAGAAACATAGATCAATGGAATAGCATGCTGTTGTTGTTCAGTCATTCAGTCATGTCCAACTCCTTTCAACCCCATGGACTGTAGCATGCCAGGCTTCCCTGTCCTTCACCATCTCCAGGAGCTTGCTCAAACTCCTGTTCATTGAGTCAGTGATGCCATCAAGAGGGAGATGTCCCATTCTCCCTCTGCCTTCAATCTTTCTCAGCATCAGGGTCTTTTGTAATGAGTCAGCTCTTCACATCAGATGGCCAAAGAATTAGAGCTTCAGCTTCAGCATCAGTCCTTCCAATGAATATTCAGGGTTGATTTTCTTTAGGACGGACTGGTTGTATCTCCTTACAGTCCAAGGGACTCTCAAGATAGGAAACCCAGAAGTGAACCTGTGCACCTATGGTCAATTAATCTTTGACAAAGGAGTCAAGACTATACAGTGGAGTAAAGATGGTCTCTTCAATAAATGGTGCTGGTAAAATTGAACAGCTACATGTAAACAAATGAAATTAAATCAGAATTTAAAATCATATGCAAAAATAAACTCAAAATGAATGAAAAACTTAAATGTGAGATCAGACACTGTAAAAGTCTTAGAGGAAACCATAGGGAGAACACTCTATGACATAAACTGCAGTAATAACTTTTTTGATTCATCTTCTAGAATAATGGAAATAAAGACAAAAATAAACAAATGAGACTTAATTAAACTCAAAATCTTTTGCACAGCAAAGAAAACCATAAACAAAACTGAAAAGACAATCACATAAGGGAAGAAAATACTTGCAAATGATGTGACCAACAAGGGATTAGTCTCCAAAATTTATTAACAGCTCTTGTAGCTTAATAGCATCAAAATAAACAACCCAGTCAAAATATGGGCAGGAGACCTAAATAGATATTCCTCCAAAGAAGACATACAGATGGCCAAGGGCACATGAAAAGATGTTCAGCATCATTAATTATTAGAGAAATGCAAATCAAAACTATAGTGAGATATCTCCTCACACCAGTCAGAATGGCTGCCATCAAAAAAAAAATATATATATATATATATATATAAACAAACAGTAAATGCTGGAGGGGTATCAAGAGAAGGAAATCTTCCTATATAGTTGGTGGGAATGAAAATTGGTGTAGCCACTATGGAGAACAATAGAGAGATTTCTTAGGAAATTAAAAATAGAGCTAATGTGTGATCCTGTTTTTCTGCTTTTAATCCCATGAATTTTTGCTCTATTTTTAAAAGTATTTCCTTTTTTCTTTTTTTTGGCCTTAAAATATCTGTTTTATCTCTGATTTCCTAGAAGGAAACAATAGGTTATTTATTTTAAATATTTCTTCTTTTTGTAGTCCACACATGTAATGCTATAGATTTTCCTTTAGGTACTTACTTCCACTGTACCCCACACATTACACTGTTATATTTTCCCTTTTAATTAAATTCAAAATATTTTCAAATTTCTCTTGCAACTCCTCCTTTGATTTTGCTTCCAAATGTTTTGTTCCATTTCTACATATTTGGGGGATTATCTAGCTATCTTTTTGCTATTCATCTTTTTATTTTTATGTTTGTTTTCTACTCTTTTACGAATGCTTGTTTTCTATACTTTCAATTTCATATGTTGCATCACCCAGAATGTGGTCTATCTTGGTCAATATTACATAGGAGCATGAATGAATATTTTTCTGCTGCTGCTGGATGAAATAATCTACAAACATTAAGATTCTGGTGCCCTGTTGGTGTGATGGCAGAGTGTGGGGAGCGGGTATATCTTATTATTGTGTGTTTAAATGTCATCTTTAGTGAGCCAGTGAAAAGCCATGGAGTGTTTATTACAGCCCACTCAACTTTCTTCTCGCCTCTATAAAAGTGTTCTCTTTCCCTTGCTATAGGGAGATTTGCACATGACTCACCATTGTTGCAGACCCTGAATTACAATTCTCTGCTGATCCCGAATAAACCCATTTTGCTGGAGAAATACCTGGAAGTCAATTTGTTTTAGATCAAGAGGATGTAGCCTGATGTGTTTTGAGCCTAGAAAATTACCAGAACTAAAAGCATCTTGAAGAGAATCCTACCTGAAGAGAATCCAGGTAGATAAGCCAGGCAGATAAAGATGTGCTGAAGGGGCCCTTCTTACCAGGAAAGATAAAACACTGTAAGGCAGAGGGTGCCGAGACACGAAGGTGATCAAGTTCTCAGAACAGGGAACCCAGAGGCAGGCAGAGCTCAATCACAAAGAGCCACCTGTCAACCGTGATTAGTATCACTGGCTGTCATTTGCAGACAGAGAAACCAGTACTAATGACTGTGACACTTGCCTCCTGGCAAAGAAGCACGCTGTTCAAAGCGCTACAGTGGAAGTCCTCGGAGCAGAGTGGGAGCACTATGTATGCATGGTCCATTGCATTCCTTCACAGGTTTATGCCCCAGGGGATGTTGGTTCTACCCGAAAAGAGGTCCAACAGTCTAGGAACCAATGAATAAGGGTTGAGGTTGGAAAATTGTTTAGATTTGAGTATGGTTTTAGAAGGTATACTAGCCCATTCTCAGAGTCCTAAGAGGGAGACAACAACTTACACGTTTTAGTAAAAATACCTAGAGGTCTTCAGGTATTACATATTAAAAACTATTTGTTTTAATTTTTTAGCTTAAAATTCTATTTCAGTAGGTAAAATGTTTCATTTCTATCTCTGAAAGAGACCCATATATTTTTGGAGAGCTACATAATAGGCCTCCCTGGTGGCTCAGATGGTAAAGCATCTGCCTGCAAGACGGGAGACCCGGGTTCAATCCCTGGGTTGGGAAGATCCCCTGGAGAAGGAAATGGCCACCCACTCCAGTATTCTTGCCTGGAAAATCCCATGGACAGAGGAAGCTGGTGGGCTACAGTCCATGGGGTCCCAAAGAGTTGGACATGACTAAGAGACTTCACGTTCACCTAATAGGAGCACTTCTTGATTTTTTAAGCTGGATATTCACAGGGATTAAACTTACCTCTCAACTATTTCCCTTTGAGACTGTCTAGAAATGGTGAGTTTCAGATGAAGGCCTTTCTTTCTTGTATTACTAGAATGCCAACTCCTTTTCCTTCTCCCTTCTCTTCTCCAGGCGGCTGAGCAGAAGACCCCCATGTGCCAGGGGGATTTGGGAAATATCATCATCTTCCTCTTGCTCAGTGTTAGTGTGACATGAACACCCTGGACTGGTAGCACCTCAGACACCATCCTGACTAGGAGCCCTGCTTGTCCCTCCCCTGGAGCAGGAGTCAGGGCGGAAAGTCTGTCAGCCTGGCTTTGCATGCAGGACCAGTTAGTAAGGTTAGTTTGGTTGTCAATCCTGTCTCACAGGTGCCACTTTTCACCGTGTGCAAACAGGAGTAGAATGCTACTGGAGAACATTCATAAATCAGTGACTGTGACATGGAGAGCTGAAGTGGTCTGCTTTCTAAAAATTACATTTCAGAGGAATTGGTGAAAAGCCCCTGGGCAGCAGATCGTAGATAAAGCAGCCTTTTTTTGGTGTACATTCTTTCCTTCTTGCAGTTTCCAGGTGGGGTGGCCTCCTCCGATTCACTCATTTGAGCTAGGGAAGTTTCCACCTGCTGACTCTAGCTCCTCTCTCTGTCTTTTTTTATTTCTATCTCTCACATCACTTATCTTCCCTTTAGGTTTCATTAGACTCAAAGTATTTCAAATATCTTGATAAATAATTCATGTTAATTTACTAACAGTCTATACATTTATTTAAAGGAGAGACCTCCTGAAGTATGCACTGCTTTAATAAATGAACAGCTCAATAACTTGCTGTTGCTAGGAGAACAGAATCCTCTCATGTATCTATCCTCTACCTCATACCTACCAATCACAGACAGTTTATTAACAAACAAGGAGGTTTGCTTGTAGATAATTTTATTATGAAAAGTAATCATTTGCTCCAGGTCTGCCTCCTGCTTCCCAGGGAGACTTGCTACCAAAACTTCTTATCTAATCCGAATTTTATTGATCACAGACAGCACAGCCACTGTGTGTGAAGCAAGGCAGCAATTCACTCTTTTAGAACATTCATGGTCCTGACACCTCCCCTGTCTTCTCTCTGCCCGGGTCACACAAAGTGCCTGGTGTGTGTAGTGGATAGATGGTGAATAATATTCACTGACTGTCTAGACTCAAAGCACCTCATAGCTCAGTTGGTAAAGAATCTGCTTCCAATGCAGGAGACCCTGGTTCGATTCCTGGGTTGGGAAGATCCACTGGAGAAGGGATAGGCTACCCACTCCAGTATTCTTGGGCTTTCCTGGTGACTCAGCTGGTAAACAATCCACCTGCAGTGAGGGAGACCTGGGTTCAATCCTTGGGTTGGGAAGATCCCCTGGAGAAGGGAAAGGCTACTCACTCCAGTATGCTGGCCTGGAGAATTCCATGGACTGTAGAGTCCATGGGATTGCAAAGAGTAGGACACGACTGAGCAACCTCCACTCACTCAGACTCAAAATAAAATCATACAAAATGACAGCAACAGTAACAACCAAGCAGTTATAGAAAGATGCCTCAGATGGTCAAGAGTCTGCCTGCCAATGGAGGAGATGCAGGAGACGCAGGTTCGGTCCCTGGGTTGGGAAGATCCCCTGGAGGAGGGCATGGCAACCCACTCCAGTGTTCTTACCTGGAGAATACTACAGATAGAGGAGCCTGGCGGGCTACAATCCACAGGGTCACAAAGAGTCAGACATGACTGAGTGACTAACACTTTCACTTTTTACCATCCACACGTAGCACACCTAATATTTCAAATCTCATGAAATTTTCCAAAAGGCTAATCTGAGCTGACTGTACCAAAATGTATCAGTTTTCACAGGTGACTGAACGATTCAGTTTCACTCCTGCTCCCTCTCCTTACTTCACCGTGAAACAAAACCACTACAGAATTAAATCTAAGGGAAATTTGCAAGCAATTCTTTGTGTAAAATAGAAATACTGCTCTGAAATTGCTGCTATCACTTTGACCATATACAGCAGCAATAGCCATCCTTTTGTGGATAAAACATGTGTCCACTGAACATAGGCTTACTCAGCACCTACTGTACACCAGGCTCTGTTTTAGGTGTTGGGACATGGCAATGAAACAGACAAAATTCTACAACTTTGTTATTGTTATTTAGTTGCTCAGTCATGTCACAAATCTTTGAGACCCCATGCACTGCAGCACAGCCAGGCTTCCCTGTCCTTCACTGACTCCTGAAGTCCACCCAAACCCATGTCCATTGAGTTGGTGATGCCATCCAACCATCTTACCCTCTGTCACCCCTTCTCCTCCTTCCTTCAATCTTTTTCAGCATCAGGGTCTTTCCAGTGAGTCAGTTCTTTGCACCAAGTGGTAAAATTATTGGAGCTTCAGCTTTAGCACCAGTCCTTCCAATGAATATTCAGGGTTGATTTCCTAAAGGATCATCTGGTTGGATCTCCTTGCAGTCCAAGGGACTCTCAAGAGTCTTCTCCAACACCACAGTTCCAAAGCATCAATTCTTCAGCTCTCAGCTTTCTTTATGGTCCAACTCTCACATCCATACATGACTATCTTACGTCCTTACATGTCTATAAATAGGTGAAAATAACAACTTCAATATGTAATGTGCAAAATATTGGTATAAGTCATAAGGGAAAAATAAAGCAAGGAGTGCAGGTGAAGAATTAATATTTTGACAGAAGAGGGTGTGTACTTACTGGAGAAAGAGAATTTTGGTCACAGGAAGCACCAACACCAGGATCTTCCAGGACCTCTCCATGGAATGAGCTTGGGCAGTTATGGAAACAGCAGAAGAAGTCAGAGGAATGAGGAAGAGGGAGAGTGGTAGATGAAGTGATCTCAAAGACCAGGGATACCCCTTAGGCTAGGCCAGTAGAGGTCCTCTTAAGGCCTTTGTTCCCTGAAAGAGTTAGAAATCAGTGAAGGAGATCA
>SJYT01065551.1:118185-192359 GCA_006410635.1 Cephalophus harveyi | reverse complement strand
TTTTTTTTTTTTATCCTCAATAGCAGCTGCACGTGGTTGTATTTTCTAAGCCATTCTCTTAGTATAAGTAATACGAATTCTTTGAGGATCTTCAGCTCAAAATCTTATATCATTTCTAAAAATTCTCTGAATATATCTAGAATTGCAAAATCAAATATGCTATTCCATCATACTCCTTCTCTCCCTTTCCCAGAGTGTAACATGCTGAAGTTTTGTGACCAAAATATTTCATGACCACTCATGTCATAGTCTAACCTAAACATGTTATAGAAATATAAGTTCTCTTCTCTGCTAATCTGATAGAAGCACATAATTAATTAAAATTATGGCTTGGCTTTGAAAATGCCACATTTTAAAATGATGAAATGAAAAAAGCAGCATTCCTTTCATGTGACCTGAACCTTATCTTTAGAATGTTTTATATGGAGTACCAGCTTAGTCCCTAAACTGTTACATTCAAGCAGAGTCATAGTAGATATTTTAAAACCCTGAGAGAAAAGCCATAAGGGGAAACATTCTGGAAGCCTCTAGTGTCATAAAGAAAAAAATGCATCAAAATAAAGATCCTCAAAATGCAGAGGTTGCCTCAGTGCAAAAGTTCTCCTCCACTCCTTCAGACATGCCCACTGGGCTCCGAAACAGCTGTTTATATGTCAAGGGTCAATTCCAAGGGTACATTAGGTTAGAACTCAGTATAACATGGAGAGAAAAGAGGAAAGCTGTTTCCAAGTGGCCGTAGGAGAAAGGGTGTGCCCTAGTGGTTGTCATACTAGGTGTATATACTCATACAAAATTTATATACTCAGCTTGGTTTATGACTATTGATTTGAAGTTTATATGCAGTTATGGATAAAGCAGCTTTACCCAGTTTTCTGAAGACAAGGAAAGCATCAATCCTGTTCACGCACATATTCCTACAATGTGCAATCTGTTCACTGCCTGGAGCATCTATGGCCATCCAAAGACCACAGCCTGGGAGAAGACACTTGCAGAGAAGAAACAAAGGAATAACCAAAAAGCATACAAACAAAAAACCTGTGACTAACCAAGACATTATATGGGTATCCATTAAGTGTCCCTTGTGCAGACTAAGTCACATCAGTCCTGTCTGACTCTCTGCAATCCTATGGACTAGCCCGATGGTCAGGCTCCCCTGGCCATGGGATTCTCCAGGCAAGAATACTGGAGTGGGAAGTGTTCCTTACCACTGAACTAAGGTCTGAAAGGAAAGGGGGCAGACATAAGACCTTCACTGGCCTGAGACACTGTCATTTAGGAACATAAGTCATGCAGGAAGCAGTGAAGTGAATATGCAGGTCAGTGATTGAGACAGTGATGAAATCCAGAGGTGGAGCCATTAGGGATACTGTCCCAGAACATTTATATAGCAAGTTATTAACAAGTTTACTTGGTGGAATTATTTATTTTCATGTGTTGTGGTTTCTTTTTTTCTTTGTCTTTTTCTTGTTGTTGCTGTTGGAGTTAAAGGGTCATTCATCTGTGTTGGCACACACAAAGATATATAGTGATAAAATATTTTTAAGTAAAATAGTGTTTTGTGTATTTTAATTTTTGCACTTTAAATTTACAGTAAATTTACAAAGTTCAGACAAAGAGTTGCCGTATGCACTACATCCAATTTTCTCTATTAACATCTCACTTCAGTGAACAGACTACGTTATACAAAGTCTATGCTTTACTCATTTCTTGGTCTTTTCTCATTCTCCAGGATCCTATTATATTTATCCGTTTAGTCTGTGGCAGTTTCTCAGACTTTGTTTTGCTGACCTGGACAGTTTGGCAGAGTGCTGGCTGGGTGTTTGGTAGGATGCCCCACTAATGGAAAATGTCTAGTGTTTTTCTCATGATTAGACTGAATATATGGATTTTGGCAAGCTTCCCAGGTGGTGCTAGAGGTAAAGAATCTACCTGACAGAAGACACAAAGGACCTGGGCTCAATCCTTGGGTCAGGAAGATTCCCTGGAGAAGGAAATGGCAATACACACCAGTATTCTTGCCTGGAGAATCCCATGGACAGAGGAGCCTGGCAGGCTATATTCCATGGGGTCACAAAGAGTTGGACACGACTGAGCACACTCACAAAACCAGTGGATTTTGGCAAAGAAGACTCTGAGATAAAATGTTTTTTGACATCATAATAAGTTTATATACTCTCAGTTTGGTTTACGACTATTGATTTTAACCTTGATCACCTGGTTGAGGTATGTTTGTCAGGTTTCTCCACTGTAAATTACACTTTTTCTTCCCTTTCCATTATTCATTCTTTGGAGAGAAGTCACTATGTCAGGAAGATACCCTGGAGAGACGAATGGCTACCCAGTCTGGTATTCTTGCCTGGAGAATTCCGTGGACAGAAGAGCCTGGTGGGCTTACAGTCCATGGGGTCACACAGTCAGATCAACTAATGACTGATCAACTAACACTTCACTTTTGCTATGTATAGCCCAATCTTAAGGACTGGAGAGTTATTCTCCAACTATCTACATAAGTCATTTAGAATTCTGAGCAGGAAATGTATCTATTCTTATGCATCATTTAGTGATACAATCAGTTATCTATATCAGTTTGTACTTATTAATTTATATAATAGGGTACATATGATTCAGTGCTACATTAATTTTGGGGGGCCCAAATTGTTTCAATTTTGGCCAGTACTGTTGGCTCTTATATCCTTGTAACATGCCTCAATCAATGTGAGGCTTTGCTTTCAGTTTTGAGAACATCTTCATTTTCTAGTCTATAGGATGTTCCATTCTCATCTTGTATATTTTCTGTCCAAGTCTTAGAGTGGGCCAGTTTTTCAGGAAGTCTCATTCCTTTTATTGAAAAATGGAATTAGAAACTATGGCCTAGATGCCAGATGTGCTTACAACTTCTGAGGTGTCAGTTGTTTCTAAGCCTTCAACCCTTAGAAGCAAGGAAATACATGTGTGTATGTTAACCCTTGTGTATACACAAATTTATAAATATTAACCATCTGTATCTACATAAAGCAAGGCCTGAGTTGACACTGATGTCTCCAATTCAAATTCATTACTACATGGATAATTCCAGCCACCTACCCTTACTTCTCTGTAACTTTTCACTATAACAGAGAGAATTCTGATCTCAGGCATCCAACATCTATTAATCTGAAGGTTCATATCCACTATGTAAAGTGGATTCAGAATTGTTAACCCATACTTTTGTGGGAAACAACTTTATCCAGTGGAGTACAGTGTTTACACAAAGCTCCTTTTGTTTTTAGCCTTACAGATGCTTTGCTGTTGTTCAGTCGCCAAGTCATGTCCGACTCTTTGCAGCCACATAGACTGTAGCACACCGGGATGCCCTGTCCTTCAATATCTCCCAGCTGCTGCTGCCAAGTCGCTTCAGTCGTGTCCAATTCCGTGCGACCCCATAGACGGCACCCACCAGGCTCCCCCGTCCCTGGGATTCTCCAGGCAAGAACACTGGAGTGGGTTGCCATTTCCTTCTCCAATGCATAAAAGTGAAAAGTGAAAGTGAAGTTGCTCAGCCGTGTCCGACTCCCAGCGACCGCATGGACTGCAGCCTACGAGGCTCCTCCATCCATGGGACTCTCCAGGCAAGAGCACTGAAGTGGGTTGCCATTGCCTTCTCCTGCATCAGAACATCCCTAAAGATTTGTGGAAACACAAAAGGCTGGGCTCCACCCAGAGGATTCCCTGTTCAGTGGATCTAAAAGTGAAAGTGAATATCTCCCAGAGCTTGCTTAAATTCATGTCAACTGAATTGGTGATGCCATCCAACCATCTCCTCCTCTGCCTCCCTATGCTACTCACTTCCACAGTTACTTAGGTTGGCATCTCCCTTCCCTCCCCACTTCAGAAAGGTGTTTTCATATCTTTCTAATACAGTTAAATTTTCTTATGACAGTCTGCATTCCATCTTGAGATCCTCATCCACCTAAATACATTTTTTTTAAAACACTAAGCTTTACTATTTGTGCTATGAAATTGAAGTGTTTTGGCAAATGCACAGTGCCATATACCCACCATTGAAGCATGACATAAAATAGTTTCTTCCTCTTCACAAACACAAAAAGTCCTGTGCACGTCATTATTCAACCACTTCCGTGAACTGGATCCCTAGCAACTGCTGTTTTAATTGCTGTTGCTCTGATTTGCCCTTTCCAAAATGTTACAAATGCAATCATATATTAATTAACTTTTTCAGGCTGATTTATTTCACTTAACAATGTGTTTTTGTAATCCATCCACGCCTCGTGTGGTTTTACCTGCTCATTCTTCTTTTATTGCTGAGTAATCTGTCATTGTCTCAATGTATCAAATGTTGTTTATCCATTAGCCTATAGGAGTACATCTTTGTTGTTTCTAGGCTTTGGGGATTATAAATACTCACATTTGAGTTTTTATGTGGGCATATATTTTTAATTAGTTGGGTAAATATCCGAGGACACAATTACCAGATTTGGGGGTCAAGTTAAGTTTAGTTTTGAAAGCAAATACCCAACTATTGTCCAAAACGGCCATATCATTGTGCATTCAGGCCAGCAATAAATGAGAATTCCTGTTGCCCACACTGGTATTAAAGGGGTTGTCCCACCTATTTTACTCACTTGAATAAATGTGTAGTGGTATCTCAGTGAAGTTTAATGTGTGTTTCCTTAATGACAAATGACCTTGAATATCTTTTCAAACATGCCACCTCTCTATCTTCTTCATTGAGGTGCATCTTCTGACTTTTTGCTCATGTTTTAACTGAGTTGTTTGATTTCTTACTGTTGAGGCTCCAGGTATTGTTTGGACACAAGACCTGTATGAGACGTGTGGGGTTTGTTGTGTGTTTTGTTTGTTTTGGCCACACCATATAGCATGCAGGATCTCAGTTCCCTGACCACGGATCAAGTCCATGCCACTCGCAGTGGAAGTATAGAGTCTTAACCACTGGACCACAAGGGAAGTCCTTGTAAATATTTTCTTACGTACATTTATTATGTATGTGTATTCTTATAGCATATACGGAGAAGGCAATGGCACCCCACTCCAGTATTGCTTGGAAAATCCCATGGACGGAGGAGCCTGGTAGGCTGCAGTCCATGGGGTCGCTAAGAGTCGGACACGACTGAGTGACTTCACTTTGACTTTTCACTTTCATGCATTGGAGAAGGAAATGGCAACCCACTCCAGTATTCTTGCCTAGAGGATCCCAGGGATGGGGGAGCCTGGTGGGCTGCTGTCTATGGGGTCATACAGAGTCGGACATGACTGAAGTGACTTAGCAGCAGCAGCAGCATAGCATATACAGAAAGTATAGCAAATCTACCACTTAGCCACCTGGGAAGGAAACCCACTTTGAGGTGAGAGCATCTGTTAAGTGTTTTGTCAGAGTAGAGGGGAGGCAGTAAGGAAGAGGGAATCAGCAGGTATATAGTGTATTTTGTTCTTAAGCATTGAGTTTACTGCACGCATTTCTCCCCGGATTTCTTGTAGGAGAAGAAATAGAGCAAAAAAACAAACAAACAAAAACAATAGTTGAATAAGACCCAAAGGAGCCAATGTTAGCATCTGAATAAACAATCAACATACTGGATGTATCCCGACCGCAAAAGCTGCAAGAGGAAGGACAGGGCTCAGGAGAGCTTCCCTGTGTGACCTCTGAACAGAGTCAGCCAGGGAGTGTGGGCTGGGGCCCCTTCGAAGGGGCGGCTGTCTTGTGACAGTGGGCGAGTTTCCCACCACGCCCAGCCTGCCGCCTGCACTGCCTGAGCCCCAGCTGAGAGCCAGGGCCCCTCTGTGTGTGCGGCCTTCTGACTCGAACAGGGCTCCCGTGTCCTCCAAATGATCTAAATATGACCTATGTTTTATGATAACCTTTGAGGTTGGACAACTTCTGACAAGACCAGTAGCTATTAGAGAGATGTAGAAAAATTTCTTAGAAAGGCAGAGTGTGTCTCTTCTGGCTTTTACTATTATGCTGAGTCATTTTCCTGCTCTAGGTAACCCAAATGTCTCTGAAATGCCTTATTACCTAACATTTAGAAAGTCTCAGCTTGATACATATTCAGTGATGTGTTGAAACTCAAGGACATCCCTAGAAGGAACATCTGATGCCTCATCTTTTAGCTCTTGCTTCTGGCAACCAGGGCCCAGGTGGGGGAAACTTGGCCTATTTCCTTGATTTCATGAAATAGAAAAAAACAAACAAACAAGCAGTCCACAGCACTGTAAACATACAAGCTAAGTATTTGAGAAAATTGCATTATTATTGAAAGTTTCAGGACTTGAACAAATACACAAAGCAGCAAGAGAACCACCTTGAACATCACACTTCTCCCCCTTTACAGTCCTGTCAACTGCCAGAACCTGGACTTTCCTGGTGCTTCCAGCCCGGGTGCGGTCCCGCTGACCTCTTAGCGTGTTGCAGGTTTCCCTGGCCTGTTTCTCTCATCTCTGATTTTTTTCCTTTTTCTTCCTGGCTTCATTGGTTGGCCTCCATGCCAATACTTCACCTTCTGTTGGGCAGTAGAAATTATCTTGCACCTTCAGGACCACACTGCATTATCTAAATCCCTCAGTGCACGCAGAAGAACAAAAACACCATTTAGCCATTGAATCAGAAACATAAAGAGCAAGCAGAAAACCTGAGGTCACCTCTAAATGGCTACTTGAAGAGGAGCCTTCATCCTTGAGAGGCATTTATGACTTAAATATGTTTTCCTCTGCGACACCTGTGTTTGTTGTGACAGCTTGAAATAAGCTGAGATGCTGCTTCCTTCTCTCTGCGTCTGCGTCCTCTGACAGAAGATTATGAAGGCAGTGATCACTAAGGAGATTTGGCAAATATGAGCTCTCAGTTCCTGCATGGGGTAGGGGGTGTGTGTGCACTGGGCCAGGTCCCAGTGTCTTACCATTAATTTCCCTGGGATTTTTATGGATGCTGGGAAACTCAAATACTTACTTCCTGAGAAAGTATATCCTTCACCTATGCTGAATCTCAAATTGTTTCAAAGGGTTGACTTTTCCCATAAATAAAAGTTAACTGGTTATAATTAGCCAAATTATAACCAAATTCTTAGAAATTTGAATTATTGGTGACAACTTTCTGTGTTTTCCAGAACTCTCTTAGAGTTTATATATATATATATATATATATATATATTGGCCATCTCATGCGAAGAGTTGACTCATTGGAAAAGACTCTGCTGCTGGGAGGGATTGGGGGCAGGAGGAGAAGGGGACGACCGAGGATGAGATGGCTGGATGGCATCACCGACTCGATGGACGTGAGTCTGAGTGAACTCCGGGAGTTGGTGATGGACAGGGAGGCCTGGCGTGCTGCGATTCATGGGGTCGCAAAGAGTCAGACACGACTGAGTGACTGAAGTGAACGGAACTGATATATATATATATACACACACACACATATATGGGTTTATCTATATATCTGGGCTTCTCTGGTGGATCAGTGGTCAAGAATCTGCCTGCCATTGCAGGAGACACGGGTTTGATGTCCAGGTCAGGAAGATTCCCTGAAGAAAGAAATGACAACCCATTCCAGTACTTGCCTGGGAAATCCATAGGTAGTAGAGACTGGCAGGATATAGTCCATGGGGTTACAGAGTGAGACACAACTTATGGACTGAACAGCAATCTATCTATCTATCATCTATGGGTTTTACATATACAAACATATGTATGTTTGCATATATATGTATATTTCCAAATATAAAATAACCCAGATATGTACATGGGTAATTTTTTGAAAGTACTGAAGTACAGGAGAGATGAAACATATTTTATTTAAAAAGAAGAAATAAGAAGTATAAGTTACTTTATAATAGTATAATTCTTTTTTAAATATAAATTTATTTGTTTTAATTGGAGGTTAATAATTCTTAATTATATAGATGAAAAAGTCATATTAATTCTAAATATTCATTCATTGTTGTTCAGTCACAAAGTTATGGAGTAAGTAACTGCATAGTGCCATGAAATCCCTGGGTTGGGAGGATCCCCTGGAAAAGGGAGCAGGTACCCACTCCAGTATCCTGGCCTGGAGAATATAGTCCATGGAATCACAAAGAGCTGCACACAACTGAGCAACTTTCACTTTTGTGAAATTGAAAAAACATTCTAAATTTATATTACCATCTAATTTCCAGAAAAAAAATTTTTTACATGGAGCAACCTATAACTATATAGCTATGTCATATCAAAATTCAAAGAAAAAATGTTTCCTAACATCTGCTGTTGTACTTGCTATGGAAATCATAATTCAGAGAAGATGTTACCAAAGAATATTCACAAATAGGTAAATAACATAAGTGTCCAGGATGGCCAACTTTTGCCTGAGACTCTATTTAAATATATGAATTGATCATTAAGCTTCACTATTGAAAAGCAGCTCTGTCCAGCTGCTTGGAGACCATCTGCATTCTGTGCTATATTTATCCTACACAATCATTGAACTTGGGAATAAGCAGTCTGTGAGTTCAGTCTCACCTTTGTCTATTACTCTGTGACTCAGTGGTAGAATATATAGCAATTATTTGTAAATATCTTCATGCTTACTCAGCTGTTAGATTTCAGATGTGGAAAAGCAAAAGTAAAGCTAAACTATCTTTCCATCAGTTCAGTTCAGTCATATCCAACTCTTTGTGACGTCATGGACTGCAGCACACCAGGCCTCCCTGTCCATCACCAACTCCCGGAGTCCACACAAACCCATGTCCATTGAGTCAGTGATGCCATCCAACCATCTCATCCTCTGTCATCCCCTTCTCCTCCTGCCCTCAATCTTTCCCAGCATCAGCCTCTTTTCAAATGAGTCAGCTCTTCTCATCAGGTGGCCAAATTATTGGAGTTTCAGCTTCAACATCAGTCCTTCCAATGAACACCCAGGACTGATCTCCTTTGGAATGGACTGGTTGGATCTTCTTGTAGTCCAAGGGACTCTCAAGAGTCTTCTCCAACACCACAGTTCAAAGGCATCAATTCTTCAGTGCTCAGTTTTCTTTATAGTCCAACTCTCACATCTATACATGACTACTGGAAAAATCATAGCTTTGACTAGATGGAACTTTATTGGCAAAGTAATGTCTCTGCTTTTTAATATGCTGTCTAGGTTGGTCATAACTTTCCTTCCAAGGAGTAAGCGTCTTTTAATTTCATGGCTGCAGTCACCATCTGCCATGATTTTGGAGCCCAGAAAAATAAAGTCTGCCACTGTTTCCACTGTTTCCCCATCTATTTGCCATGAAGTGATGGGACCAGATGCCGTGATTTTGTTTTTTGAATGTTGAGCTTTAAGCCAGCTTTTTTACTCTCCTCTTTCACTTTCATCAAGAGGCTCTTTAGTTCTTTTTGCTTTCTTTAAGAAGACATAGTTAAAGTTTACAATCCCCTTTAAAATCTTATGTTTCACAGAAGGGCTAGAGTTTGCAAATATAAACATCAGGAACAACTTAATACAAGTGAAATGCTGCATAAAAACCTAGCACAATTACAGTGCACTGAAAGTGACATTCACGTGAGGAAAAAACAGAAATTGCCACAAGCATGAAAAATTCCATTGAAGTAGAGAAGATAAAAGGACAATGTCTCCAGTTAGTGAGCTTGATAAAGACCTGTTTGTTAATCACCTCAGAAAACTGCAGGTCGTCACAGTAGGATATGCAGTAATAGGGACAGGAAGGACTATCCTGATGTTTAGGTCCTGACCCTGGTGCCTGAATTCTAGGTACACATCCTGACATTGAGTTTCAACCTGGAGCAAGTTCTGTGATCCCACTGACCCACCTTGCATCCTCACCTGTGTATGGGGCAAAATAACTGCCTTACTTGAGGTTGGGTGATGATTGAATAAATACTGTGCACAGAATAATTGGCCCACTACTGACTGCTGGTATTCCATTGGCAGTAAAATTACCATCATTATTTTGTTGGAAATGTAATAGTCTATACTAGCAATTAATGTAAAAGTGCCTTAAGCAAGTAAGACAGAGAACTTAAAAAAAAAAACTAAGATGAATGGATCTAATTCAACTTAAAAGCTTTGCACAGTGAAGGAAACCATCAACTAAACTAAAAGACAACCTATGTAATAGAGAAGATATTTGCAAATAATGTGGCCAATGAGGGTTTGGTATGTAAAATATATACAACAGCTCTTAAACTCGATATCAAAAATTAAACAATACAATAAAAAAAAAGGGAAGAAAACCTAAACAGACTTTTCTTCAAAGAAATTGTACAGATGGTCAACAGGCATATGCAAAAAGGCTCACCATCACTAATTATTAGAGAAATGCGGACTGTATTTCAGCTCCACCTAGGCACCCCACTCCAGTAATCTTGCCTGGAAAATCCCATGGATGGAGGAGCCTGGTAGGCTGCAGTCCATAGGGTTGCTAGGAGTCGAACACGACTGAGCGATTTCACTTTCACTTTTCACTTTCATGCATTGGAGAAGGAAATAGCAACCCACTCCAGTATTCTTGTCTGGAGAATCCCAGGGATGGGGGAGCCTGGTGGGCTGCCATCTATGGGGTCGCACAGAGTTGGACATGACTGAAGCGACTTAGCAGCAGCAGCAGTCAAAACTATAATTAGGTACCACCACCCACTGGTCAGAATAGTCTTTATCAGAGAAGGCAATGGCACCCCACGCCAGTACTCTTGCCTGGAAAATCCCATGGATGGAGGAGCCTGGTTGGCTGCAGTCCATGGGGTCACGAAGAGTCGGACACGACTGAGCAACTTCACTTTGACTTTTCACTTTCATGCATTGGAGAAGGAAGTCTTTATCACAGTATCTACAAACAATAAATTCTGGAAAGGGTATGGAGAAAAATGAACCCTCCTATCTCTTGGTGGGAGAGTATTGGTACAATCACTATGAAGAACAGTATGTAAGTCCCTTAGATAAATGAAAATAGAACTACTATATGATCCCACTCCTGGGCATATATCCTCAAAAGAGAAAAAACTCTAATTTGAAAATATGCATGCATCCCATTGTTCATAACAACATTATTCACAGTAGCCAAGACATGGAAACAACCTGAGTGATGTCTGTCAACAGATGATTGGCTTAAGAAAATGTGGGATATATTTATTTATATATATATATATGAAATAATGTCATTTGCAGCAATATAGATGGATATAGAGATTATCATATTAAGTGAATAAAGTCAGACAAAGAAAATACTATATGATATCACTTATATGTGGAATCCAGGAAGTAACACAAATCAATCTATATACAAAACAGACTAACAGACATAGAAAACAAACTTATGGTTACCAAAGGCCAAATGGGAGGGAGAGATAAACTAGAAATATGGGATTAACAAGGAATAAGGATTTATTCTAAAGCACAGGGAACTATAGCCAATATTTTGTAATGACATATGGAGAAATTATATATACATATATGTATATATATGTTGTTAAGTCACTCAGTAATATCTAACTCTTTGCAACCCCATGGATTGTAGCACAGAAAGCTTCCCTGTCTTTCACTATCTTCTGTAGTTTGCTCAAACTCCTATCTATTGAATCAGTGATGCCATCCAACCATCTCATCCTCTGTCATCCCCTTCTCCTCCTTCCCTCAATCTTTCCCAGCATCAGGGTCTTTTCCAATGAGTCAGCTCTTTGCATCAGGTGGCCAAAGTATCGGAGTTTCAGCTCCAGCATCAGTCTTCACAATGAACACCCAGGACTGATCTCCTTTAGGATGGACTGGTTGAATCTCCTTGCAGTCCAAGGGACTCTTAAGAGTCTTCTCCAACACCACAGTGGTTCAACTCTCACATCCATACATGACTACAGGTAAAACCATGGCTTAAATTATATAGACCCTTGTCAGCAAAGTGATATCTCTGGTTTTTAATATGCTGTCTATGTTTGTCATAACTTTTCTTCCAAGGAACAAGCATCTTTTAATTTCATGGCTACAGTCACTGTCTGCAGTGATTTTGGAGCTCAAGAAAGGAAAGTTTGTCACTGTTTCCATTTTTTCCCCATCTATTTACCATGAAGTGATCGGACTGGATGCCATTATCTTAGTTTTGCAAGTTGAGTTTTAAGCCAGCATTTTCATTCTCCTCCTTCACCTTCATCAAGGGGCTCTTTAGTTCCTCCTCACTTTCTGCCATAAGGGTGGTGTCATCTGCATATATGAGGTTATTGATATTTCTCCCAGCAATCTTGATTCCAGCTTGAGCTTCATCCAGCCTGGCATATTTCATGATGTACTCTGCATGTAAGCTAAATAAGCAGGGTGACAATATACAGCCTTGTTGTACTCATTTCCACAGAGGAGCCTGGTAGGCTGCAGTCCATGGGGTCGCTAAGAGTCGGACACAACTGAGCAACTTCACTTTCACTTTTCACTTTCATGCATTGGAGAAGGAAATGGCAACCCACTCCAGTGTTCTTGCCTGGAGAATCCCAGGGACGGGGGAGCCTTGTGGGCTGCTGTCTATGGGGTCGCACAGAGTCAGACACGAATGAAGCAACTTAGCAGCAGCAGCAGCAGCAGCAGAGACACCTGTGTGCTGCAGTCCATGGGGTCACAAAGAGTCGGATATAACTTAGCCACTGAACAAAAAAAAATATATATATATAATATATGCACATGTATATATATGTGTATGTATATTTAAAATTGAATCACCCTCCTGTACACCTGAAAGCAACACAATATTGTAAATTAACTATAATTCAATTTAAAAATCTAATCATTGGTTTATATTGTTTTTTCCACTAATCAATGACTCTTTTATTCACTTGTAGGTATTTACTGAGGTTCCCCTCTATGCGAGGACACACCAGTGACCACCACGAAATTTACTTCAAACAAGAAACCTTACAAGGTAGAAGGTAGAAAGGAAAAGTAGATATAGTCAAAAAGTTCACCTACATGTATGTGTGTGCTAAGTCTCTTTAGTAGCCTCCAACACTATGCGATCCTATGAACTGTGGCCCACGAGACTCCTCTGTCCATAGGATTCTCCAGGCAAAAATACTGGGCTGGGTTGCCATGCCCTCCTCCAGGGGATCTTCCCAACCCAGGGACTGCACCCGTGTCTCATATGTCCCCTGTATTGGCAGGCAGATTTCAACCACTAGGGCCACCTGGAAAGACTCACCTACTTGAGCAGAACTCAAAACAGTTTCTTCTCATAACCTCAATCTCATGACTGAGCACCACTCACAGCATGAATAGTAGAGACTGCAGAAGCTGTTGCCTTGTTGCACAATGGTGCAATGAGGCAGCATTGCAAGCATTCATATATATATTTTTACTTGAGACAGTATGATTTGTGTTTAACCTCATTTATATAGAGAATATATTTATTATAGTATGTATATTATATTCGTGCATATATAATTGTCAAACTAGTCTTTTAAACCAAAATTTCCCTTGTAAAATCCTTCTAAGCATTTTAATGACAGATTCCCCCTATAAAATAATGCTTAGACATTCCCAAGCAGAGAATTCTGAAGGACTGTGTTTTTTACAGCACAAAGCTTGTAGTTAACAGTATCATATTGTATATGTAAAATTTTCCTGAAAATGTAGATCTTATGTTATGTATTATTACTACAAAAATAATAAATAAGTAAATAAGGCAGGAGGTGATGGGTACATTTATGACATAGAATGTGGTGATTTTTTATAGGCATAGAATTAGCTCAAATCTCATTAAATTGTGTGCATTAGATATATACAGCTATTTGTACGACAAGCCTACCAAAACAAAGTAGTTTAAAAAAAGACTCTGCAATGTGCATATGATTATCCTCTTCATACAACTGAAATTACATCAAGGTGTGAATAACTATTGAAACTAGGGGATCTTTTGAGAGTTTTTTGTTCTTACCAGCCGAAAGTCCTTTAGCACTTTCCACTTAGAAATGTCTGATCAATCTTTTTTTAGGGAGAGTATGTCATTAGAATGCATATAAGGTTTTTAGAAAGAGAATTTTCATTTAAGACTGGTCTGAGAATTACATATTCATTGAATTATCATGCACTGAATTTCCTTCAAATATTCATTTCATGACAAATTATCATTACAAACATGACATTTGAATAGTTCCTATTTTAATGATATGAACATGTAATTTTCAATTAATTAATGCTTTTGTTTTAAAAAATGGAACCATGCTTTATAACAAGGTTTCTATATAATAATTTTTTTTTTTTTACTAACTATATTTATTTTTTAAAAGAAGCTACAGCTACCATTTTGGGTTTTCTCAAATTGGATTTCTTTTTTGGTTGCTTTTGAAAGTTTTTATTTTCACTTAAAATATAAAGATTTGATAAATCTTTCTTCTGTAGTGAAATATTTAATGCAGGTATATTACTGATAGCTATTTAATTAATTATCCATGAGTTTTGACATGATATGTACTGTAAAATTTGTAGAACTCAGGGTAAACTCAGACTATTTTCAGTATTTGAAAACATCAAAAAATCAGGACATCATTAAAGTGCTTACTTTATCATGACAAAGATGTATGTCAGATTATGTCATAACCTTAAAGGGTTGATGGCTACAAAGAAATACATCATGTGTATCCCAGTTCTATTAGACTTGACATTTGGGAAGTGGCAAATATATCTTTCATGAGAAAACTATGATGGAAAAGATTTTCCATCATAAAACAAGTGTGAAGTTGACATTGTTATTTCTTTGGAGAGGACCAAAGCCATATATTCATCTGGATCTAGCAAATGTTAAGATACAAACACAATGGGCACAAAAGCCACCGACAAATTGCTGGGCTGTGATTCCCCACTCGATTACACAGAATTGTACAGGAGGCACAACTCTAAGAGTAGTGCCAACTAATACACAAGCAAAGCAGGCGCTTCTCATGAATATTCTAGGAGAAAACCAAACAAACTTTGAACCTGGTTTTAGGTATCTGCCATAGCATCTGCAAGGTGCATTCAGTATAAACCTCGGCCACCCCTAGCTCTCTTCCCTTAACCAATGCTTTCTGATTTTGGCTTGTCTTTGTATATTTGGTTACTGTTGCTGGTATCTACTATCCAAGTCACACACATAACTGACTTTCAATCAGACCTTTTCTAAAAAACTTTCAGCCAAGTAGGTCACCAAGCTGAAAGTACAAATAAAAAGTTGAGAAGCCGGGAGACAAGCAAGACACAAGAAGGCAAGTACAGAGTCACTCAGATGGATCAAATCATGACGTGGTGATTTTGACTCAGGCAAGCTGTCAAGTTCCAGTAAAATGGACTGTGTGTGCTCTTTCCAGTGGGCTTGACACAGCACACTGGGCCAAGGTTTTTACTGAACCTTTATTTTAAAGTAGCATTTACTTTGTTTGATCGCTCCAGATGCTATAAATGTACATTGTAGATGAACTGTAAACCATAAATATATCAAATACTAAATACATAATTACATGAAACCCTGCCACCATTAAAATATCATAATAATTTTGATGTATCAATATTTACATATATACAAAGTAAGGTTTGAATTAATTTTTAGAGCCTCAATGTGCGAAAATATAGAATATGATTTTGCAACTAAGTTCAACTGTAATAGGGAAGAACAAATCTGATCCCATATCGAATCTGTTTCTTTTACTTTAACCTTTGTATTCTATTGTTTTTGCTTCTAATTAAGAATACCGCTTATGTTCAGAAAAATACATGATATCCCATTCTCAAGACTCTGGCATTTAAGGGTGCAACACTTTTCCATTCAGATGGAGATACAAAGTTGCAGAAAAGAAAATAAGTCTTACAGAAACACTGTAACCTGACCTACACCATATAGCTGCAAAAATAAAGGATTCCAGCACCAAGAACTTTCATCAGCCAAATACATCCCTGTCTCAGTTCAGTTCAGTTCAGTTGCTCAGTCGTGTCCGACTCTTTGCAACCCCATGAATCGCAGCACGCCAGGCCTCCCTGTCCATCACCAACTCCCGGAGTTCACTCAGACTCACGTCCATCGAGTCCGTGATGCCATCCAACCATCTCATCCTCTGTCGTCCCCTTCTCCTCCTGTCCTCAATCTTTCCCAGCATCAGCGTCTTCAAATGAGTCAGCTCTTTGCATCAGGAGGCCAAAATATTGGAGTTTCAGCTTCAAAATCAGTCCTTCCAATGAACATTCAGGGCTGATCTCTTTTGGGATGGACTGGTTTGATTTCCTTGCAGGCCAAGGGACTCTCAGGGATCTTCTCCAACACCACAGTTCAAAAGCATCAATTCTTTGGCACTTAGCTTTCTTTACAGTCCAACTCTCACATCCATACATGACTACTGGAAAAACCATAGCCTTGACTAGACGGCCCTTTGTTGACAAAGTAATGTCTCTGCTTTTTAATATGCAGTCTAGTTTGGTCATAACTTTCCTTCCAAGGAGTAAGCGTCTTTTAATTTCATGGCTGTAATCAGCATCTGCAGTGATTTTTGAGCCCCCAAAATAAAGTTTTTATTTATTTAACAGAAAGCACATTTCCACTGTTTCCCCATCTATGTGTCATGAAGTGATGGGACCAGATGCCATGATCTTTGTTTTCTAAATATTAAGCTTTAAGCCAACTCTCTCACTCTCTTTCACTTTCATCAAGAAGCTCTTCAGTTCCTCTTCACTTTCTGCCATAAGGGTGGTGTCATCTGCATATCTGAGGTTACTGATATTTCTCCCGGCAATCTTGACTTCAGCTTGTGCTTCTTCGAGCCCAGTGTTTCTCATGATGTACTCTGCATATAAGTTAAATAAGCAGGGTGGCAATACACAGCCTTGACGTACTCCTTTTCCTATTTGAAACCACTCTGTTGTTCCATGTTCAGTTCTCACTGTTGCTTCCTGACCTGTATACAGGTTTCTCAAGAGGCAGGGCATCTTTCCCATCTCTTTCAGAATTTTCCACAGTTTATTGTGATCCACACAGTCAAAGGCTTTAGTATAGTCAATAAAGCAGAAATAGATGTTTTTCTGGAACTCTCTTGCTTTTTCCATGATCTAGCTGATGTTGGCAATTTGATCTCTGGTTCCCCTGCCTTTTCTAAAACCAGCTTTAACATCTGGAAGTTCATGGTTCATGTATTGCTGAAGCCTGGCTTGGAGAATTTTGAGCATTACTTTACAAGCATGTGAGATGAGTGCAATTGTGCGGTAGTTTGAGCATTCTTTGGCATTGCCTTTCTTTGGGACTGGAATGAAAACTGACCTTTTCCAGTCCTGTGGCCACTGCTGTTTTCCAAATTTGCTGGCAGATTGAGTGCAGCACTTTCACAGCACCAAGGGCCTCACAAATATTTGGTGTCCACTGGATGTGGCTCTTCCTTGTTCTCCTACCCTTTGCCAGCTCCACACAAGTCTGCTACACTTAACATATCTAAACCTATAAGTGTGCCACATGGATTGATACTCACTGAGATGCTCACTGCTCACATTTACTATCAAGTGTCTCCACTTAACACCTACCTACAACATGTTTTGGCTTGTCTTTGGTGTCACAGTTGAACTTTCATAACTCATTCAGCAATCATGCCTGATGTTCCTTAGCAAAATGTGTCTCTAACACTAGTCCATAGGTGTCTCCCTGACAACTGTAATGTTTAAAATATGTTCTCAATATTTGTAACCTCTTTTTGAAAAGTACCAGCAATCCTCTTCAGAGTCACAATTTATGGTAAATAAATTTGAAGATTTTGACAGTTGCATTGACTTTTCTCCATTGACCACAGGAAAAGAAAAGAGCTGTTTTTACAGATGCTGAGACTGCTGGTGAGTTCAGCGAAAAAAAATATGCCAAACAGATAAGATTCTCAATTCAAATGTTTCTCATATCAAAATGTGTAAATACTCAGCCCAAATGCTTTTAGGGTATTTTCAATTTGTTTGTTTCAAAGAATCTATCTTCATAAACATTATTACACAACAAAATTGATCAAATATATTATCAGTTTATTTTTCTTTGAAGGTTTTCCCAATTTTTGAAAAATCATGGACCCTCTTAACTTCATTATAATTGGCTTCAGAATGCAATTTGTTGAATTAAAGATTGACATTTCCTCAGAAAATTCTCCCTGCTTGTTGAGGCATCACAAAGTAGTTCTTGTATATTACTTCACCTGCATTATTGTCATTTACCATGTTCAATCCCTTCTTTTTTTTTTTTGAAACTAATCTTTGTGTTTTTCTCTATGCAGGGCTTGTTTCCAAAGTTCACTTTTTCTAAAGCTGAAAATATATCAGGGTTTCCCTAATAGTTCAGTAGGTAAAGAATCCACCTGCCCCTAGTTTGATTCCTGGGTTGGGAAGATATGCTGAAGAAGGGATAGGCTACCCACTCAAGTATTCTTGGGCTTCCCTTGTGGCTCATATGGTAAAGAATCTGTCTGCAGTGCATAGATTTCATCCCTGGGTTGGGAAGATCTCCTGGAGAAGGGAAGGGCTAAAAACTCCAGTATTCTGGCCTGGAGAATTCCATGGACTGTTTAGTCCATGGGGTCCAAAGAGTCAGACATGACTGAGTGACATGCATTTCATTTCAGTCATCACATAGTTTTATTATCATTTTCCAAAAGAAAATTGCAATATGCAACCAATATATTAATAATATGGTATATAACCAGATTTTAGAAGATGCTTTTAGTCAATTTACAAATTTATATTAATAGGTTAATAAAATCATTGACATTAGTATAACTTTAAAAAGAATCCTTCAAAGCTTACATCTTCTAATTGATTTCTTGAAAGTGTGTTCTGCCGTGCTGACATACACACATACATTTATAGAAGTAGATATTATACTACATATCTAAAATCTTTGTTATATATATTTGGTAGTTGACTAGTTAAGTTACAATAAACATGTGTGTATAAATATGTATGTGTATAATATTTATAATAACCACAAGAAATATAAGGTTTTGTCTTTTCTGTTTATAATAATGTAGGTGACTTGCTCACAATATAAGCTGCATTTTTTTGTTTTCTTTTTTTTATTTGTTTTACTTTACAATACTGTATTGGTTTTGCCATACATTGACATGAATAGCAACCAATTCAAGTGCATTTCTGCTCCAGAGGTTTCTTAATGTAATAGGAAAACTGTTTCTTCCATGATGCAGTGAATCCCCAGAATCTGTCTTTGGATTTGCATGCCACAGAAAAAAATTCTTTTATACTGAATTTTAAATCTGATTTGACAATAACATTCATGGTACTATTTCACTTTTAAGAGAATAAACATCCAAAGGTTTTTTTTTTTTTAATTTCATAAATTGCCTGAAAAGGAAAAAAAAAAAATATTTAGTAGAATTTATCAACTCTCCCTCAAAAACTACTCATAGTACGGTTATAAAACTATCATTGAGATACCATTTCACACCAGTCAGAATGGCTGTGACCCAAAAGTCTACAAGCAATAAATTCTGGAGAGGGTGTGGAAAAAAGGGAACCCTCTAACACTGTTGGTGGGAATGCAAACTAGTACAGCCACTATGGAGAACAGTGTGGCGATTCCTTAAAAAATTGGATATTGAACTGCCTTATGACCCAGCAATCCCACTGCTGGGCATACACACCGAGGAAACCAGAATTGAAAGAGACACGTGTATTCCAATGTTCATTGCAGCACAGTTTATAATAGCCAGGACATGAAACAATCTAGATGTCCATCAGCAGATGAATGGATAAGAAAACTGTGGTACATATACACAATGGAGTATTACTCAGCCATTAAAAAGAATACATTTGAATCCATCCTAATGAAGTTGATGAAACTGGAGCAGATTATACAGAGTGAAATAAGCCAGAAAGAAAAACACCAATATATATACTAACACATATATATGGAATTTAGAAAGATGGTAATGATAACCCTGTATGCAAGACAACAAAAGAGACACAGATGTATAGAACAGAGTTTTGGACGCTGTGGGAGAGGGGGATGATGGGATGATTTGGGAGAATGGCATTGAAACATGTATACTATCATGTAAGAAACAAATCGCCAGTCTAGGTTCGATACAGGATACAGGATGCTTGGGGCTGGTGCACTGGTATGACCCAGAGAGATGATATAGGGAGAGAGGTGGGAGGGGGGTTCAGGATTGGGAACTCATGTACACCCGTGACAGATACATGTCAATGTACGGCAAAACCAATACAGCATTGTAAAGTAAAATAAAAATAAATAAATAAAAATTTTTTAAAAACTATTTAAGTCTTTGCGATTTTTTCTAATAATGGAAGCTACATGATAACAGACTGCTTTTTCTCTTCTTACATACACAAGAAAATTTGAAATGAAAATCATAAAATTAATCTGAAAAAAGATTGCACAAGTTAGATCACTACTGGTCATTTACTACAGGGCTAGTGGGAGCAGCAGTGACAAATTAGGAGACCAATTCGTCCCTCTGCTTAAACCTGAGCACTGTTTGTTTTATCAGAGAGGCCCCTGTGTGCTGTTCTTAAGAGAGACATGTTAGCTCCCCTGGGTCTGGAAAGGGCTAGAGAAAGAAGGTCACCTCTGTCCATTGTTCACACTTAACCTGATGTTAAAAGGACCACTCTGTGGGCCATGGTGTTATCTCCCTCATTACCAACCAGACCATGGAAGAAGCTGGAGGCAACAGATAATATTACCACTATTTTATTCATATAAATGTGAAAGTCCAGAGCAAATGGTAGCCTGCTGGAATCTGGAACAGCTAGCAATCCCACTGCTGGGCATACACACCGAGGAAACCAGAATTGAAAGAGACACGTGTATTCCAATGTTCATTGCAGCACAGTTTATAATAGCCAGGACATGAAACAATCTAGATGTCCATCAGCAGATGAATGGATAAGAAAACTGTGGTACATATACACAATGGAGTATTACTCAGCCATTAAAAAGAATACATTTGAATCCATCCTAATGAAGTTGATGAAACTGGAGCAGATTATACAGAGTGAAATAAGCCAGAAAGAAAAACACCAATATATATACTAACACATATATATGGAATTTGGAAAGATGGTAATGATAACCCTGTATGCAAGACAACAAAAGAGACACAGATGTATAGAACAGAGTTTTGGACGCTGTGGGAGAGGGGGATGATGGGATGATTTGGGAGAATGGCATTGAAACATGTATACTATCATGTAAGAAACAAATCGCCAGTCTAGGTTCGATACAGGATACAGGATGCTTGGGGCTGGTGCACTGGTATGACCCAGAGAGATGATATAGGGAGAGAGGTGGGAGGGGGGTTCAGGATTGGGAACTCATGTACACCCGTGACAGATACATGTCAATGTACGGCAAAACCAATACAGCATTGTAAAGTAAAATAAAAATAAATAAATAAAAATTTTTTAAAAACTATTTAAGTCTTTGCGATTTTTTCTAATAATGGAAGCTACATGATAACAGACTGCTTTTTCTCTTCTTACATACACAAGAAAATTTGAAATGAAAATCATAAAATTAATCTGAAAAAAGATTGCACAAGTTAGATCACTACTGGTCATTTACTACAGGGCTAGTGGGAGCAGCAGTGACAAATTAGGAGACCAATTCGTCCCTCTGCTTAAACCTGAGCACTGTTTGTTTTATCAGAGAAGCCCCTGTGTGCTGTTCTTAAGAGAGACATGTTAGCTCCCCTGGGTCTGGAAAGGGCTAGAGAAAGAAGGTCACCTCTGTCCATTGTTCACACTTAACCTGATGTTAAAAGGACCACTCTGTGGGCCATGGTGTTATCTCCCTCATTACCAACCAGACCATGGAAGAAGCTGGAGGCAACAGATAATATTACCACTATTTTATTCATATAAATGTGAAAGTCCAGAGCAAATGGTAGCCTGCTGGAATCTGGAACAGCAAAGATAAATCATGATTTATGGTCACTCTAGTTTTAATAGACATGAGTGGACATTGTATTTGGGCTCCCACATGAACCTGCAATCTTAGAGTTAGCCATGCCCTTAGTGAGAGTTGAAATACAAATACAAATAATACTAATAATCCTATAAAGAGCGGCATGAGGTGAACATGCACACTTCAGAGGTATGTGTGTATCTGTGTGTAAGATGCCACACAATCCCTTAAAGCTTCATTACAGGTCATCCTTCATGTGAGTTTGGAGCTTGAGTTTATTGCGTTCATATGAGCACATGGAAAACAACCACACACACACCAAAAAAAAAATTAAAATAAATCACTTAAGGTACAACTCCTCCACTGTGACTTGCAAAAAAGAGAATTCCTCAAGCCATGGTTATATAAAAAAGATCCAATACATGAATTCACATTTCAAATTACAGAATTTTGAGGAAGGTAGTAAAAGTCAGTACAATCAGCAAAATCAAGGTTTTTTTTTTTTTTTTTAAATGACCAGGGGTTCTGGAAATATGAGATGTAGAATAGAAAATAGGCACTTAATAAGTTTCTGAAAATTAAAAAAAAAATAAAAATCATTGATAGTATGAGATGGGAAAAATGTCCAGAAGAATTGAAAATCACAAAATAAAATGCAGAATTTGAAAATGTGAAAATCAATAAGATATTCCAGATGAACTTATTTAACATTTAAATATGTATGCTTAAAGAGAAAATCAATGGGCCAGGCGATAGATCTACTAAGAAAAAGTACAGAGAGTGTAGCACAGAGAGATAACAGATGAATCAAGAAGTTAGAAAACAAAAATATAATCTCTCACTTAGTAGATTCCTTGCAGAGGGGATTATACAGATTGAAAGAAAGTGTCAATGAAATAATGACCACCATTTTTTAGAAGTAAGTATGGAGCAATTCACCTTTATTGATATTGAACATACTATAAATTAGGTTTTCAAAACTCGGTATAGCTGCAGGGGTAGACAAATAGACCCTGAAACAGAATAAAAAAAATCAAACATAGACTCATGCTTGCTTGTATGGAAACCTGACATATGATAGAGAGGGCTTTTCAGATATGTGGGGAAAGGACAGACCACACCATAATGACATGACAATTGTTATTCGTCAAATCATGGAGAAATCACATAGATTAGGTTGTAACAATTACTTAACTGGCTTGATAAAAGAAAAATCTGGATGCATGCCTAGCAAAATACCTAAAAATATGTTTTAGCAAATAAAAGCAACAAAGATAAGCATACTTATTATGCATTTAACTACTATTTTGAGAAGACAGGAAAGTATATAATATACCAAAGGAGCTCAGCTGAGATGAACAAGGTACAAATGTCACTTCAGGTAAAAATTTCAGAGTTGATGGGCTTACAGGAGCATAGAAGATGTAGCAGTTGTGTTTCAGGAAGACAGACCAGGATGTGTGAGCTCCAGCTGGGAAGAGCATGACATACATGGTTCAGAACAGTTACCTTTTTTTTCTAAAGATGTGTCAATTCGATAAAATATGAGAGCTCAATGGTTAATTTGCATTTCTTTGATTTCTAACACTTTTCATATGCTTATGAGTCATTTACATTTCTTTTTTGATACTGATATGTCCTTTCATTATCCTGCTCACTTTCTTATACTTAAAGCAGAAAACATATTTAATATAACTGAAATTAAAATTTCAATTTAATTGAAATTAAAATCAAATTTCTTGAAAGTTTGAGGTTGACCTCTATAGATCCCAAGACATTTCTGGCATCACTCATATCTCCTAAAGGGAAGGATTGGGAAGAGAAAATGGGTTCCCAAAACTCAAGCCACCAGGAAAGGTTGGCCACCAAACTAGAAACACAAATCAGCTTGAAATGCCAGGTAGAGGATCAGAGGGTCAGAGGCTGTTCAGGATTGGGAGCTCGTATACACCCGTGGCAGATTCATGTCAATGTATGGCAAAACCAATACGGTATTGTAAAGTAAAATAAAGTAAAAATAAAATTAAAAAATAAATAAATAAAAATCCTAAAAACAAACAAAAAAAAGAACTAGAAAAGGGTAAAATATGGTGAATTTGCTCAAATATTAGTTTTACCAGTATTTTATTCATTCTTGTCTTCCTATTATTCTGAACTGGCTTGTTTTAGCGACATAGGTTGTTGTGTAAAAGAAGAGTCAGTGCTGGATGATCAGAGTTAAATACCACAATTAACTCTGCTTTTGTGCCTTTGCAATCACCATGGCTAAAGGCACAGCTGTTCAGAGCACGGTGCTCAAGTGTCCTGTGTGTACCCAACAGCCCCCATGGTAAGCAGTCAGAAGGCAATGTTTCTGCAGGCCTCAGCTGGTGCTTTATCTCTCCTGATGCAGAGAAGTTACTCAATATAGTTATGGCAAATGAATTAGTATTAGATAGGTTAAAATAATAATAGCAATGAATCCTATGTTTCTTAGGAAAGACTAAATTAAGAGATTATGTGTGTTCATAAAAGGATACCACCAAAAAACTAAGATCATGCCATCCCATCCATGACTTCATGGCAAATAGATGGGGAAAAAAATGGAAAAGGTGACAGATTCTATTTGCTCCAAGATCACTGTGGATGGTGACTGCAACCATGAAATTAAAAGACACTTGCTCCTTGGAAGAAAAGCTATGATGAACCTAGGCAACAAATGATAACCCTGTATGCGAGACAGCAAAAGAGACACAAATGTTTAGAACAGAGTTTTGGACTCTGTGGGAGAGGGAGAAGGTGGGATGATTTGGGAGAATGGCATTGAAACATGTATACTATCATGTAAGAAATGAATTGCCAGTCTAGGTTTGATGCAGGATACAGGATGCTTGGGGCTGGTGCACTGAGATGACCCAGAGAGATGGTATGGGGAGGCAGGTGGGAAGGGGGTTCAGGATTGGGAACTCATGTACACTCGTGGCAGATTCATGTTGATGTATGGCAAAACCAATACAGTATTGTAAAGTAAAATTAAGTAAAATTAAAAAAATAAAATAAAAATAAAATCACATGCAAATGGCAAAAAATAAAAAAATAAAATAAAAAGCAGAGACATCACTTTGCCAACAAAGGTCCATATAGTCAAAGCTATGTTTTTTCCAGTAGTCATGTATGGAAGTGAGAGTTGGACCATAAAGAAGGCTGAGTAAGGATCTATTTGCTGTTCAGTCACTCATTCATTTCCAACTTTTTATGACCCCATGGGCTGCAGCATGTCTGACCTCCCTGTCCTTCACCATTTCCCAGAGCTCACTCAAACTTATGTCCATTGAGTTGGTGTTGCCATTCAACCATTTCATCCACTGTCATCCCCTTCTCATCCTGCCTTCAGTCTTTCTAAGCATCAGGGTCTTTTTCAGTGAGTTGGCTCTTTGAATCACGTTGCCAAAATATTGGAGCTTCAGTATGAGCCTTCCAATGAATATTCAGGACTGATTTCCTTTAGGCTTGACTATTTTAATCTCCTTGCTGTCCAAAGGACTCTCAAGAGTCTTCTCCAGCACACAGTTCAAAAAGTATCAAGATGAAGCTCCAGTATTTTGGCCACCTAATGTGAAGAGGCTACTCCTGGAAAAAACCCTGATGCTGGAAAAGATTGAGACCAGGAGGAGAAGAGGGCATCAGAGGCTGAGAAGGCTGGATGATATCACCAACTCAATGGACATGAGTTTGAGCAAAGTCCAGGAGATGGTGAAGGACAGGGAAGTCAGACGTGCAGGAGTCCATGGGGCTCACAAAGAGCAGGACACGACTGAACCACAAGTAGAGACTTACTCCCTGAGCCGACGTGGCATAAGCAACCCAGGTGTGCCAATATTTATGTACCAGTAGTCATGTATGGATGTGAGAGTTGGACTGTGAAGAAGGCTGAGCGCCGAAGAATTGATGCTTTTGAACTGTGGTGTTGGAGAAGACTCTTGAGAGTCCCTTGGACTGCAAGGAGATCCAACCAGTCCATTCTGAAGGAGATCAACCCTGGGATTTCTTTGGAAGGAATGATGCTAAAGCTGAAACTCCAGTACTTTGGCAACCTCATGTGAAGAGTTGACTCATTGGAAAATACTTTGATGCTGGGAGGGATTGGGGGCAGGAGGAGAAGGGGGCAACAGAGGTTGAGATGGCTAGATGGCATCACTGACTCGATGGACGCAAGTCTGAGTGAACTCCGGGAGTTGGTGATGGACAGGGAGGCCTGGCGTGCTCCGATTCATGGGGTCACAAAGAGTCAGACATGACTGAACGACTGAACTGAACTGAACTGAACATTTATTTGTTGGATGTTGATATAGGATTGTGAGGCATTTACCTTCAATAGCTTTGATATTTTGCTTATATTGACTTGATACTAACATGATGACTTATTCACAAGGTTATTATGAAGATTTAAAAAGAATTCTCTGGCCTTTACTAATCTCTAAATACACGTTGTGTGTGTGTGTGTGTGTGTGTGTGTGTGTGTGTGTGTATGTGAACTTAGTTGTGCCTGACACTTTGCAACATCATGAACTGCAGCCCGTCAAGCTCCTTTGTCCGTGGCATTGTTCAGACAAGAACACTGGAGCTGGTTACCATTTCCTATTCCAGGGGTTTTTCCCAACCCAGGGACTGAACCAGTGTTTCTTGTTTCCCCTGCATCTCCTACGTTGGCAGACAGAGTCTTTATCACTGCACCATCTGGGAAGCCACTTGGGAAGTTGCGAAGAACAGATTCATTGGAAAAGACCCTGATGCGGAGAAAGATTGAAGACCAAAGGAGAAGGTGGTGGCAGAGCATGAGATGACTAGATAGTATCACTGACTCAATTGACATGAATTTGGGCAAACTCTGGGAGCTAGTGGAGAAGGAAATGGCAACCCACTCCAGTGTTCTTGCCTGGAGAATCCCAGGGACGGGGGAGCCTGGTGGGCTGCCGTCTATGGGGTCGCACAGAGTTGGACACGACTGAAGCGACTCAGCAGCAGCAGCAGCAGCTGGGAGCTAGTGGAGGATAGAGGAGCCTGGCATGCTACGGTCCATGGGGTTGCAAAGAGTTGGACACAACTTAGTGACTGAACAACAACATGAGAAAAGGTGCCATTTCACCCGGGGCTTGGGGAGATTATCTTAAGCTTCACTTCCTGGCCATGTTCTCTGCCTAAGATGTCTCCTTCATGAAAGCAGCCACTCTAGACTCAATGTTTATTGTGTATTTCACCTTTAAATTCGTATGTTGAATCCTAATGCCCAATGTGATGACACTTGGAGATGGACCTTTAGGTTGATTAGACCATGAGAGTGGACCCCTCAAGAATGGACTCAATATCTTTATAATACATCTTCATCCTTCTGCCATGTGAGGACACAGAGAAAAGTAAGTAGGTCTTTTACAGATGCCAAATCTTCGTGTGCCTTATCTTGGATGCCCTAGCATCCAGAACAGTTAGAAATAAAATTGTGATGTTTATAAGCCACCCAATGTGATGTATTGTTATAGCAGCCTGAATGGACTAAGATATCATTCAAAATGTCCAGAACAAATCATTAAATTGGAATTCGACTCACACTTTTTCAAAATTTTTAATCTGGGACTTCTCTAGTGATCCAGTGGTTAAGAATTCACCTTACAATGGAGGAGACATGGATTCAGTCCCTGGTTGGAAAACTATATCTCACATGTGATGGATGAAATAAGCCCATGAGCTGCAACGACCGCACCCACGCACCACAACTAGAGAGTCTGTATACCACTACAAAAGATTACTCATGATGCAAAAAAAGATCCCACAAGGAAGCCAAATTTAAAAAAAAATTAAGTAAATACATACAATTTTTCTAGTCTGTACTATTGCACATAAATATAAAAACAGTCCATGAAAAAATAATCAATATCAATCTAAAAAAAGAAACAGAAAATTTTGTTTTAGTCGACATGAAGGATTCTAACCCAAGAGACAGTCTTTCAGAAAGCTCTTAGGACTGTTCCAGTCATTAGAGATCAAAGCATGGCTATAAGCATTTTTTGGCCAAAGGGTTAGGCATAAAATGACATAAAGGCAGCTTATACCATCCAGATGTGAATGTAAAAAGTGAGTCCTGGATCATCATGACCCCTGACCGGATTAAGAAGGAAGGTTGTTTCCTAAATTGGGTTGTGGCCCTTGATGAGACTGAGAAGAAAGATCATCTCCTAAAGAGGTGTGGTAAATGCAGATGCACAACCCACACTAAAGGATAGAGAGGAGATCCAATCAGGCAGAAACAGTGCTTATACTTAAATTTTTCATGTTTTTCCATAAAATGTGGATTTTATTTCATCAAAAATAGTGATATGTAGTTTTATAGACTGATTTGAATCTTTTTTGGTAGTCCATGTTTTCACATATGAAACATGTTTTCACATGTTTCATCATATCCATAGGTACACCAGTTCCAAAAAACTTCAGCTACAACATTAAAAGAAGCAAAACTGTCTATCATATCCTTTTTTAAAAATTAATTAATTGATTTTAATTGGAGGCTCATTACTTTACAATATGTAGGTTTTTGCCATACCTTCACATGAATCAGCCACGGGTGTACACGTGTTCTCCATCCTGAACCCCACCTCCCACCTCCCTCCCCATCCCATCCCTCAAGGTCATCCCAGTACACCAGCCCTGAGCACCCTGTTTCATGCATCAAACCTGGGCGATCTATTTCACATATGATAATATACATGTTTCAACGCTATTCTCTCAAGTCTTCCCACCCTCGCCTTCTTCCACAGAGTCCAGAAGTTTGTTCTTTACATCTGTGTCTCTTTTGCTGTCTCGCATATAGGGTCATCGTTACCATCTTTCTAAATTCCATATATATGTGTTAATATACTGTATTGGTATTTTTCTTTCTGACTTATTTCACTCTGTATAATAGGCTCCAGTTTCATCCACCTCATTAGAACTGATTCAAATGCATTCTTTTTAATAGCTGAGTAATAAGACCCTTGTGTATATGTACCACAGCTTTCTTATCCATTCATCTGCCAATGGATATCTAGGTTGCCTCCATGTCCTAGTGCTGTGATGAACATTAGGGTACACATGTCTCTTTCAATTCTGGTTCCCTGGGTGTGTGTGCCCAGCAGTGGGATCGCTGGGTCATATGGCAGTTCTATTTCCAGTTTTTTAAGGAATCTCCACACTGTTCTCCATAAGGTTGTACTAGTCTGTATTCCCACCAACAGTGTAAGAGGGTTCCCTTGTCTCAGCATTTTCTCCAGCATTTATTGCTTGTAGACTTTTTGATAGCACCCATTATGACTGGCATGATATGGTACTTCAGTGGGGTTTTGATTTGCATTTCTCTGGTAATGATTGATGGTGAGCATCTTTTCATGTGTTTGTTAGCCATCTGTATGTCTTCTTTGGAAAAATGTCTGTTTAGTTCTTTGGCCCATTTTTTGACTGCGTTATTTATTTTTCTGGTATTGAGTTGCATGAGCTGCTTGTATATTTTTGAGATTAATTCTTTGCCAGTTGTTTTGTTTGCTATTATTTTCTCCCATCCTGAGGGCTGTCTTTTCATCTTACTTATAGTTTCCTTCATTGTGAAAAAGCTTTTAAGTTTAATTAGGTCCCATTTCTTTATTTTTGCTTTTTTTCCATTACTCTGAGAGCTGGTTCACAGAGAACCCTGCTGTTATTTATGTCAGAGAGTGTTTTGCCTATGTTTTCCTCTAGGAGTTTTGTAGTTTCTGGTCTTACATTTAGATCTTTAATCCGTTTTGAGTTTATTTTTGTGTATGGTGTTAGAAAGTGTTCTAGTTCCATCCTTTTACAAGTGGTTGACCAGTTTTCCCAGCACCACTTGGTAAGTATATTGTCTTTTGCTCATTGTATATTCTTGCCTCCTTTCTCCATTCAACAAAAAGAATAAAATACTTAGGAATAAATCTACCTAAAGAAACAAAAGACCTATATATGGAAAACTATAAAACACTGATGAAAGAAATTAAAGATGACACAAATAGATGGAGGAATATACCATGTTCATGGATCAGAAGAATCAAAATATTGAAAGTGAAAACTACCCAAAGCAATCTATAGATTAAATGCAATCTCTATCAAGATACCAACAGTATTTTTCACAGAACTAGAACAAATAATTTTTCACAATTTGTATGGAAATACCAAAAACCTCAAATAGCCAAACCAATCTTGAGAAAGAAGAATGGAACTGGAGGAATCAACCTGCCTGACTTCAGACTACACTACAAAGCTACAGTCATCAAGACAGTATGGTACTGGCACAGAGACAGAAATATACATCAGTGGAACAAAATAGAAAGCCCAGAGATAAATCCACACACCTATGTACACCTTATCATATGGTTTTTGAAAAAATCTGGTTATAACATAAAGAAGATTGAGGTAGGTATTATTATTTTACACCCAGAAGAGCTGAAAATATATAAGTGCTAAAGAATATAAGTTCATACTTTTCATGAAAACACTCAACTAATCCATTTTGTAATTGTATATCCCATGCTAAATTTGCTTAAGAATAATTCAACCTTTTAAAAATGTTTGTATAAATGTAAAGTTGCAGAACCTAGTCTTAATCATGCATTCACACTATCTCCCCTTGATTGATTGGGTAAAAAGGTGGGAGTAAGGAGGGAGAGAACACAAATATTTCAGAAATGGAACTTAGAGATATTAGTTTAGTACCATCATTTGAAAAATTAGATCTCATACCTAGCACTGTATTGGTTGATGCATGAATGTGGTCTAGACATTCCCTGGATAAAACAGTAAAAACCCTTTTTTTTTTAAGAAGCCATACAAAGTCACTGCAGTGGGAACAAACAGAGAAATCAGTAGCATTGTTTCAGGGAGATGAGACTTCCCAGCTCACACTCTTGCCACAGCAGGAACACCAATGGGGAGAGAATCACCCCACCAGGCAGCACGACTCTCCTCCTGCATGCCCAGCCATTTGTGCTTTGTGTCCGCTGGAGTGGACGATGATGGTGCATTGTTCAGACACATGCTGGAGACCCCCTCATGGATCTAGGGGGGCCATCAGGGGGGCACCCAGAACACAGCCTCAATGCTAGACAAGGGTGCACAGAGCAGCCAAGTCTTTGCCATCTGCTCCACACACAGCTGAACTCCAGTGCGGAAGCAGAGCCATGCCTGTGTGTTCTAAGAGCACAGGGGGTGTGTTAAGAGGCCCTTGAACCAGCCTCAGTTCTTTATCATTTGCTTCTCAGTGCAGTTCTCTTCAAGGGAATAGCACATGGTTGGAGTGATACACTCTAATGTGTTCATCTAAAAATTCCCTTTACTTGGTATTTACAGTTTCTAATACTTTACCAGTGCAAGTAGTTGCATGCAAACAAGTTTTACCTCATTTTCCTGTTAATTGACTAGAAGTCATCAATTATGCCACTAAGTCATTTCTTGTTCATAACTTCACATTGTACCTGAAAGCACTTGGAAATACAAGGTGTGCAAGTCAAACTTTTTCCCAACAATGCCTCATAAATCATGTATTTTGTCACACTCTGAAGGCCTTATTTGCAGAATCAGCAGTACTTCCTGAAAAAGTGTTACAAACCCACAGTTTGCCACATTAATCCAAGTTAGTTTATCTAGCCTGTTAGTGACAATAATCTGATACTGATTACTATAACAGCAATTCTAATTCCAGACTTGCTCTCCCTCCTGTCTTCCCTTTGTCTATATAAACTCAATTTCATAAAATTATACTATTTTAAAAATATTTAATATCATAACCAGTTTTTGCCATATAAATGTACCTCTTTTTGTAAAATAAGTGTGCTGAGACTAATAACACCTGAAACACAGAATGTATGACTTTGTCTTAAGAAAAGAGTGGGTGACTGAGTTGCTTATTGAACATAGTATGTTACAAAATAGCTCAGGATGTTTGTATGGATTATTTCAAATAACTCAATACAGTTTCAAGGTAACCAGAATCCACTGCAAATCTTTGATTGTATCTTAAACACAGGAAGCCTGAATAGTGAAATATTTTTTCTTATATAGTGTTCAAATGATTAAAAAGTGGGAATGATGAGTCTCTAGTATAATCATGCCTTTTTCTAAATTGTAGGAGAATGCTTTCCTTTCAAGTTCAGTGCAAATTTATTATTTGTAAACATGATATTAATTTCAGACATCTTTTCCTTTTTTTAATTTTATTTATTTATTTTAATGGGAGGATGATTACTTTACAATATTGTAATGGCTTTTGCCATACATCAGCATGAATTAGCCATAGCTATGCATATGTCCCCCCATCCTAACTCTTCTCCCACCTCCCTCTGCACCCCATCTGAGGGGAGAGAGAAAATTAGCCAAGATGGCTTGTTCAGGCTCTCTTGCCCCACATTTTGTAAACGACTATGTAACAGCTGAGGTCACTTATAGAACTGCACATGCACATCACAAGGTATTACTTGCTTGGTCATGAGCTACTTTGTGCTATAGGGATATGAACTCCACCCAAAAGAGCAGCGCATTACTGCTTCCTCATGTCTGTGTCTGTGGGGTCAGCCACAAGAGAAGAGAAATGTGGTATAGCTGCTGTGCCAGCCAGAACAGAGAATAAACGTGTCTTCAGTTACTACGACTCAACATCTTCTTCCAGCCTCTTAGCTCATGCCTTGCCTAACCTGGGTTCAAAAAATAGTGTGCACAGTGAAATACAGCAATATAATTGGTGTCACGAGCAGGGTTAGCAATACACCATCCCTTCAGGTTATCATAGAGCACAGGCCCTGGATGCCCTGATTCATGCATTGAACTCACACTGGGTCATCCATTCTTCATATGGTAATGGATATGCTTCTCTGCTGTTCTCTCAAATCATCCCACCCTCTCCTTCACCCACTGAGTCCAGAAGTCTGTTCTTTACATCTGAGTCTCCTTTGCTGTATGTAGGATCACTGGTACCATCCTTCTAGATTCCATATATATGTGCTAATATACAATATTTGTCTTTCTCTTTATGACTTACTTTGCTCTGTATAATAGGTTCTAGGTTCATCCACCTCACTAGAACTGACTCAAATGCATTCTTTTTACAGCTAAGCAATATTCCATTGTGTATATGTGCCATAGCTTCCTTATCCATTCATCTACTGATGGACATCTAGGTTTCGTCCATGCCCTAGCTATTGTAAATAGTGCTGCAATAAACATGGGTGTACATGTATCTCTTTCAATTCTGGTTTCCTCCGTGTATATGCTGAGAAATGGGATTGCTAGGTCATACGGGAGTTCTATTCCCAGTTTCTTAAGGAATCTCTGCACTTTTCTCCATAGTAGTCATACTAATTTGCATTCCCACCAACTTTGTGAGATGGATTGTCTTTTTTACACACCTTCTCCAGCATTTATTGTTTGTAGGCTTTTTGATGATGGTCATTCTTAACAGTTTGAGACGTTACCTCATTGTAGTTTTGATTTGCGTTTCTCTAATAATGAGAGATGTTGAGCATCTTTTCATGTATTTATTAGCCATCTGTATGTCCTCTTTGGAGAAATGTCTATTTAGCTCTTTTGCCCACTTTTTGACGGGATTGTTTGTTTTTCTGGTATTGAGCTGCATGAGCTGCTTGTATATTTTTGAGATTAGTTCTTTGCCAGTTGCTTTGTTTGCTATTATTTTCTCCCATCCTGAGGGCTGTCTTTTCACCTTGCATATAGCTTCCTCCATTGTGCGAAAGTGTTTAAGTTTAATTAGGTCCCATTTGTTGTTATTATTATTTATTTATTTATTTTTGCTTTTCTTTCCATTACTCTGGGAGGTGGATCATCAAGGATCTTATTGTGATTTTTGTCGAAGAGTGTTATGACTATGTTTTCTTCTAGGAGCTTTATAATTTCTGGTCTTACATTTAGGTTTTTAATCCATTTCAAGTTTATCTTTGTGATATGATGTTAGAAGGGCTTCCCTGGTAGGTTAGCTGGTAAAGAATCCTCCTATAATTCAGAAGACCTAGGTTTGATACTTGGATTGGGAAGATCCCCTGGAGGAGGTCATGGCAACGCACTCCAGTATTCTTGCCTGGAGAATCTCCATGGACAGAGGAGTCTAGCAAGCTACAGTCCATGGGGTCACAAAGAGTTGAACATGACTGACTGACATGGTAATAGAAAGTGTTCTAGTTTCATTCTTTTACACATAGTTGACTGGTTTTCCCATCATTAATTGTTGAAGAGACTATCTTTTCTCCTTTGTATATTTTTTCCCCCTTTGTCAAAGATAAGATATCCATAGGTGTGTGGATTTATCTCCAGACTTTCTATTTTGTTTCATTGATCTACATTTCTGTCTTTGTGCCAGTACCATGATGTCTTGATTACTGTAGCTTTGCAGTATAATCTGAAATCAGAAAAGGTGATTCCTCCAGTTCCGTTCTTCTTTCTCAAGATTTCTTGGCTATTCAGAGTATTTTTTGTTTCTATACAAATTGTGAAATTATTTGTTCTAGGTCGGTGAAAAATGCCATTGATGGTTTGATAGAGATTTCATTGAATCTATAGATTGCTTTGGGTAGTATATTAATTTTTACTACATTGATTCTTCCAGTCCTAGAACACGATATATTTCTCCATATATTTGTGTCATCTTTGATTCCTTTCACCAATGTTTTATAGTTTTATCTGTACAGATCTTTTGCCACCTTAGGTAAATTTATTCCTAAGCATTTTATTCTTTTTTCTTGCAATGATGAATGGGATTGTTTACTTAATTTCTTTTTCTGATTTTTCATTGTTAGTGTATAGGAAGGCATGGGATTTCTCTGTGTTAATTTTATATACTGCAACTTTAGTATATTCATTGATTAGCTCTAGTAATTTTCTAGTGGCATCTGTAGGGCTTTCCATGTCATCTGCAAACAATGAGAGTTTTATTTCTTTTTCAATTTGGATTCCTTTTATTTCATATTCTTCTCTAATTGCTGTGGCTAGGACTTCCAGAACTATGTTGAATATAGTGGTGAGCGTAGGCACCCTTGCCTTGTTCCTGATTTTAGAGGAAATGCTTTCAATTTTTCACCATTGAGGATAATGCTTTCTGTGGGTTTGTCATATATGGCTTTTATTATATTGAGTTATATTTCTTCTATGCCTACTTTCTGGAGAGTTTTTATCATAAATGGTGTTGAATTTTGTCAAAGGTTTTCCTTGTGTTTATTGCAATAATCATATGGTTTTTATCTTTAATTTGTTAACATGGTGTATCACATTGATCGATTTGTGAATATTGAAGAATCCTTGCATCTCTGGAATAAAGCCCAGTTGGTCATGATGTATGATCTTTTAAATATGTTATTGGATTCTGTTTGCTAGAATTTTGTTGAGGATTTTTGTATATGTTCATCAGTGATATTGGCCTGTAGTTTTCTTTTTTAGTGGCATCTTTGTCTGGTTTTGGTATCAGGGTGATTGTGGCCTTATAGAATTAGTTTGGGGGTTTTCTTTCCTCTACACTTTTCTGGAAGAGTTTAAGTAGGATAGGTGTTAGCTTTTCTCTAAATTTTTGGTAATGTTTACCTGTGAAGCCATCTTGTCCTGGGCTTTTGTTTGTTGGAAGATTTTTATTACACTTTAGATTTCCATGCTTGTGATTGGTCTCTCCACATTTTCTATTTCTTCCTAGTTCAGTTTTGGAAGGTTATAGTTTTCTAAGGATTTGTTTATTTCTTCCAAGTTGTCCATCTGATAGGCATATAGTTGCTCATAGTAGTCTCTTATGATCACTTTTATTTCTGTGTTGTTTCTTGTACTTTTTCCATTTTAATTTCTAATTTTATTGAATTGAGTCTTCTCCCATTTTTCTTGATGAGTCTGGCTAAAAATTTGTCTATTTTGTTTATCTTCTCAAAGAACCAGCTTTTAGTTTTATTGATCTTTGCTATAGTCTCCTTCATTTCTTTTCCTGCTCTGACTTTTATGATTTATTTCCTTATACTAACTTTGGATTTTTCTGTTCTTGTTCTTCTTTTTCTAGTTCTTGTAGGTGTGAGGTTAGGTTATTTATTTGATATTTATCTTGTGTCTTGAGATAGACATGTTACTATGCACTTTCCTCTTAGCACTGCTCTTACTGAATCCCATAGATTTGGGGTTGTCCTGTTTTCATTATCATTTGTTTCTGTGTACATTTTGATTTCCTTTATGATTTCTTCAGTGATATGTTTGTTGGTTATTCAGAAACATGCTTTTTAGCCTCCACGTGTTTGTGTTTCTAATAGTCCTCACCCCGACCCTGTGGTTGATATCTAATCTTGTAGCATTGTAATCAGAAAAGATGCTTGAAGTTGTCTTATTTATTTATTTATTTATTTTAATTTTAGCAAGGCTTCATTTGTGCACCAGGATGTGATCTATCCTGGAAAATGTTCCATGTGCCCTTAATAAGAAGGTGAAATCCATCATTTTGAGTATGAAGAGCCCTGTAGATATCAATTAGATAAAACTGTTCCAGTGTATCATTTTAAAGCTTCTTTCCTTGTTAATTTTCTTCTTAATAGCATGTGGCATACTGCCTTTTGTATTTAGGTGTATGTGCAATTATTTTCTCTGTTAGCAGATCAGAAAGCAATCTGTACCTCAGGGGGAAGGATATAGACCACAGTTTTTAGCATTCTGTGGTATATAGCTGTGATCAATAGGACAGACAATCTCAAAGCATTAGCCACAAAGCAGTTAACAGTGTTGCAGCCTGCACAGATAGGAGATATACTCATGCATCTGAGGAAAGAAACCTGGCCCAGAAAAGTGACAAAAGAGTAACAAAGCACATATGTCAAGGGAATGGTGCTTGCTACTGTCCATGGTCACTAGGTAACTGGTATCCACTGTGGTCCTCATCCTCCTCCCCAAGTACCAGTGATTATCATAGCAGGAATCCAGCCCTGACCCCCTCAGGAAGACTTAGCAAATGAATAATTCTTGAAGTTTAATAAAAAACATATAATCATTGTGTATGATTCATTCAAAGTGAAGATTGCCTATGTCTCAGAAAAAACTTGACTCTTTGCTGGAGCATTTGTTCACCAGGGGATAAAGATTAGAATTGAGGTGCCCTTGCTATCTTAGATTACAGAGTTTCTGTAGCATCTAATGCCTGGCATTGGTGGCAACAAGAGAATCAAAGTGAGTGCCTATGTGGCAGCACTGTCAAGAACTTTGGAGTTTCTCATATTGTGATACATCACCTAAAGAGGAGAAAACTGTTCCTCCCATCCTGGAGGTCAACTACAGACCTCTTTAACATGACTTTTTTTATTACTATTGGTTTTTCAGATTTTTGGTGGAGTTTTGGCAGTCTTCTTTTTTCCTGCAGCAAACAAACTTCCACGTGGAAGAACCCCATTCCTACTGGCAGCTTTATTTTCTAACTTTTCTATTAAAAAAGTAGAGTATTCTCTAAATTTTCAAGGAAAATATTTATGGGATAGATATATTGCTTTATATGACTTTGCATAATGTGTTATTCATTTTAAAATGTTACTGGATAAAACTTTTATCAAATTCTTATTTTATTCACACTTGAAAAATAGCATAATAAAAGCATACTTAATGAGTGTTGGGGTTCTTAAAAGAGGATTATATTGATAATGGCATTCAACTTCTCAAGTTTATGAAGGCAGGATTCATGAACACCGCATATTTGCACCCCCAAATTTTTTAGAATAAAGTTTTGCACATATAAAAATGTCAACCTCAGTCAAGAGTAAAACTAAGCCAATCGTTCTTTTCATTCATTTATACTACTTATTGAACACCAAATATAAGACAAGTACTCTGATCTGGTGAAATAGCAGTGGATAAAATATTAAAATTCCTTGCTTCTAGGAATTTTACAATCACATGGGAAATAGGTCCTATAGTATTTAATACTTTTGTGTGTGTGCATACTTTGTGCCAAGCACAGTTTTCAACATTTTATAAATTACTAATTCAGTTAATCTTCCCAATAGCAATATGAGTAAGGACCATTTTGTCAATGGTCCTCAGTGAAGGAAAACAAATACTGTATACAGAATAGATATGTGACCAGTCCAAACTACTGAGTGATGGAGCATGGCTTTCCATCTAGACAACCTGATTGATGAGCCAGAGTGTGAACCCACTTCTCTGCAGTGCTTCTTCTTAAACAAACAAACTGCTTACCTACCTGTAGGGCTTCCCATGGTGTTAGAGATGGGGCCTCTGGCTCAGGAACTGATTTCCTTCGATGGCCAGGCAGTGTGTGAGGTCACCGAGCCTCAGAGCCAGACAGGCCTTAGTGATGGGTCCAAGTCCTTCACTTCATGGCGAGAGGAAAACAGATTTATCTGTTGAAGTGTATGGTTCCCAGCAGAAGTACCAACAGATTTTACCAATCTTCCCAACAGATTTACCTGTTGAAGTGAATGGTTAGTGTTACCTTCTGTCTGTTTCAGGTTTTAATGGCACATAAGGGGTGACAGATAGGAGCTGAGGGAAGCACTGAAAACGTGTTTGTTGTTGTTGTTGTTTAAATCAACAGAATATGTGTGTTTGATGTGTTGATTGCAATGCTAGAGTAAACTTCATAGCTGGAAGTTAGCAAGATCTCTGATGCCACTCATAAGGGTTACAACCTCATTAGTACCAATCAAGCCTTGTTCTCAGAATGGCTAGAAGATATTGGCTAGAAAATAAAGTCTTGACCTCTACCATTAATGAGCAGTTGATCTAAAAGTCAACAGAATATAGCACCTTATTTGGATAAAGCGTCACCTTCAGCCAATGTGATGGTCTCTGAGCAGGGATCCTGGACATATGTCCTCTTTTCCTAACTAACACCTGATGGGCGTAAATTACCATTGAATTATAACGTTTAATATTTTTTTAAAAAAGGCTTAGTCTTAACTTTTATTTTATGCAGTTCAGTTTTCATAATTCAGGGAGGTATATGAAGATTGAAGCCATGTAAGTTTCTCTTTCCCATCTTTATGCCCTGGAGCTATATATCTGCCTTCAGATTCCACAGTAAATATTAGTCATCTGAAACTTTTTGGGGAGACCACAAAGCTTCTATTGCATCAGTGTGCTTTTTTATGATACTTTGGGAACTATTTTAAGGTGAAAGTAGTAAAAAAATCCAATAAGAAAGTAGTGTTGTGCAGGCCTGTCTTTTAAAGCATAAACTCTCACGATGAGGATACAGTACATGATGGGGGACAAGGGGATCCCAGAGGGCTTGGGGAATTGTGAATGAAGTGCTCAGGATGTCAATCTGAAAGTTAATCCTCTATGGACTCAATGTCTAGCCTCCAACTTCCTTGGCAAATGTGACTCCCTGCCTAATTGATAATGGCTACTTTTTTCTATAAAATATCTTTATTGTTAACAGACTCTTTTCTATCTCTGTGACATATTGTCTCTGACATCCACTTAGATGGACCACAAGCTAAGTGAGGGTATGGATTTGTTAAACTATTATTTTTTTTAGAAAGAGGACATTTAATTATTTTTCTGTGTTATATTGTACCTGGGCTGTTTTGCACAAGAAATCACAGATGCATTCCTCTAGGCTGTGGGGGGAATCTGCTTGGATATCTGTTCCAGGGGTGCCCCATCCATATTATCAAACTGCAGACCAGGCAGTTAGTTCACCCTTGGCAACTGTAAGCTGTCAAGGGAACTAGGCAGTTAGAGCATCCTTAATAAACAATTTTACCTCGGTGAACTCTTAAGTCTCTAAATAGATGATCATGGTCTGTAACTTCTAAATTTGTAACAGAATTGATTAACACTCACTTTGGGTGCACCAAATTATAATCTTTACCACATGCTTCACTCAGCAGCTGACTTGCTATTAGTCAGATTGTCATGGGACTTCTAAGCTTCAGAGAATAATTGCATGGGGATATTTAATATATCACTTACCTTGAGCTAATTTATGTGAATAGATCAAATTTTTAAAGTACAACTGAACAAAAGCTTATTTCTCAAATTTGAAAATGTGAAAATCCTCAAATATTTACAAGTGTGAAAACAGTGGACTTTAATCCAGAATGTAAAGTCCTGATTTACTGTTTAAAATGGCATCTGTTGAGTGCTGATAAAATATCTATAAAAACAGCAAAAAGGAAAAAAAAAAAGTTTGTAGTCATAATATCTTGGAAGGTAGCACTAACTGTTGAGAGGGCAATGCAAAGATTTTGCTGTGGGTGATCAATAGTTTTATATTTGGACACATGGACTATCCCCTATAGTAGGAAATGACAGCTCACTCCAATGTTCTTGCCAGAAGAAATCCATAGACAGAGGAGCCTGGCAAGCTACAGTCCTGCCAGGACTATGGCGTTGCAAAGAGTGAATAACACAGAGAGAGAGAGAGAGAGAGAAAGAGAGAGAGAGAGAAAAGATCATCATCTTTACACAGTCTTAATTGCCAGTAGGGTCCTGGGCTAAAATCCGTGATTTGAGCGGTTTGCGTTTCTCCTGCTCTGATGTAAAATTTTTCCTAAATGATAACATAGCACTCTGTGCCTACATTGTCTGTGCACACAATATATTTTATGTTGAGAACTGCCCTTCTGGTGTCTGGAAGTTTGCTACGTGTTAGGCAGAGGGAGATTACATAAGCAGTCCTCAGGAAAAATCTTGGGCACTCAGGCTCAAGTGAACTGAAGTCTCAAAAGGACCCTGGTAGAAGGCCCTTCATAGACGTTGTCTGTTTCTGAAGGAATTGCATGCGTTCTGTGCAACTCCCTGTGAAAGGACTCTTGGAAACCGGGTCTAGGTTTCCTCTGCATTTTACCCATGTACCATTTCCTTTGCTTACCTTCTCTTCTGCCGGGATAAAACTTAGTTTTGAATAAAATTGAAAATAAAAGAAGTAGCCATAGGAAAGCATATTTTTTAAACTGTTTTTGATGCCATTTTTTTTATGGTATTCAATGCTTCATACGAATAGTCATACACATTTTCTTTGAATTTTATGTAGGAAAATGTTTCTCTCTTCAATGTGTTAGTGTGCTTTACTTTATTGAACAATGACAGCTATTTACCTATTTGTTCCTCGTTTATCTTTTTTTTTTTTTAATCAAAATACATGCCGTTAAGTAGGTTTAAGGTGTACAACAGAATTTGATATATTTATATATTGCAAAATGATTACCAAAATGTTCAGTTAACATGTATCACCATGCATAGTTATAATTTTTCCCCCTTGGGATAAGAACTTTCAAGATCTACTTTCTTAGCAACTTAAATAGACCATACAGTATGATTCACTATAGTCACCAAAGTGTACATACTGTCTATGACTTATTTGGCTCATAACGAGAATTGTGTGCCTTCTAACCTCTTTCATTTATCATGCCTAATGTATAACCTCAGCTCCTGGCAACCATGAATCTATTGTCTGTATCAATAAATTAGTGGCGTTTGGAGTGTTTTTTGTTTTGTTTGCTTTTTAGATTCCACATACAAATGAGATCACACAGTATTTGTTTTTCTCTGACTTATTTTACTTAAATCCATTCATAGTGTCTGTAAATGGCAGGATCTTCTTCTGTGACTGAATAATATTCCATTATTCCATGTGCTCAATCACTCAGTCACGTATGACTCTTTGTGACCCCATAGACTCTAACCCACCAGGCTCCTCTGTCCGTGGGGTTATCCAGGTAAGAATAGTGGAGTGGGTTGCTATTTTCCCCGTGCAGGAGACCTTCCCAACCCAGGGATCGAACCCACAACCATTGCTTCTCTTGCATTGGAGGGAGATTGTTTACCACTGGCGCCACCTGGGAAGCCTTCCATTATTCAGTGGAGATCATAAAATCTAGATCAAATTAGCTCTTGAATTCATTAGTTAGATATATATTAGATACATAGATAGATTATAAAAAGGTACATAATCACACTTTCTTTATCATTTTATCCACTGACAAATACTTAGATACTTAGGTTATTTCCACATCTTTTCTATCATCGGTATTATTCATGTGCTAATGTGTGTCCTACTCTTTACAACTGCATAGACTGCAGCACGCCAGACTTTCCTGTTCTTCACTATCTCCCAGAGTTTGCTCAAACTCATGTCCATTGAGTTGGTAAAGCCAGCATCTCATCCACTGTTACCCATGGATTTCCCAGCATTAGGGTCTTTTCCAATGAGTCAGCTCTTCACATCAGGTAAGCAAAAATATTAACGTTTCAGCTTAAGCATCAGTCCTTCCAGTGAATATTCATGGTTGATTTGCTTTAGGATGGACTGCTTTGATCTCCTTGCTGTCCAAAGACTCTCAAGAGTCTTCTCCAGCACCACAATTCAAAGACTCTTGAGATTCTATTGTAGGTAATGACTACTGTAAGTAATGATGAAATAACCATGGGGATGAAGATCTCTTTCCAAAACAGTGATTGCATTTCCTTTGACTAAATACCCAGGAGTGGAAATGCTCAATCATATGGTAGTTCTAGTTTTAATTTTTTGAGAGATGTCTCCATACTGTTTTTTATATTGGTTGCACCAGTTTTACATTCCCATGAATGGTGCACAATGGTTACCTTTTCTCCAAGTCTTTACCAACATTTATTATTTATTGTCTTTACTGTAACAGCATTTGAACAGGCATGAAGTGATATCTCATGGTAGTTTTGATTGGCATTTACCTGAGTTCCAAAGAATAGCAAGCAGAGATAAGAAAGCATTCCCCACTGATCAATGCAAAGATATAGAGGAAAACAACAGAATGGGAAAAACTAGAGATCTCTTCAAGAAAATTAGAGATACCAAGGGAACATTTCATGCAAAGATGGGCACAATAACGGACAGAAATGGTATGGACCTAACAGAAGCAGAAGATATTAAGAAGAGGTGGCAAGAATACACAGAAGGACTGTACAAAAAAGATCTTAATGACCCAGATAATCATGATAGAGTGATCACTCAACTAGAGTCAGACACCCTGGAGTGTTGAGTGAAGTGGGCCTTAGAAAGCATCACTACGAACAAAGCTAGTAGAGGTTATGGCATTCCAGTTGAGCTATTTCAAATCCTGAAAGATGATGCTGAGAAAGTGCTGCACTCAATATGCCAGCAAATTGGAAAACTCAGCAGTGGCCACAAGACTGAAAAGATCAGTTTTCATTCCAATCCCAAAGATAGGCAATGTCAAAGACTGCTCAAACTACCTCACAATTGCACTCATCTCACATGCTAGTAAAGTAATGCTCAAAATTCTCCAAGGCAGTCTTCAGCAATACGTGAATGGTGAACTTCTAGATATTGAAGCTGGTTTTAGAAAAGGCAGAGGAACCAGAGATCAAATTGCCAGCATCTGTTGGATCATGGAAAAAGCAAGAGAGTTCCAGAAAAATATCTATATCTGCTTTATTGACTATGCCAAAGCCTTTGACTGTGTGGATCACAATAAACTGTGGGAAATTCTTCAAGAGATGGGAATACCAGACCACCTGACCTGCCTCTTGAGAAATCTGTATGCAGGTCAGGAAGCAACACTTAGAACTGGACATGGAACAACAGACTGGTTCCAAATAGGAAAAGGAGTACATCAAGGCTGTATATTGTCACCCTGCTTATTTAACTTATATGCAGAGTACATCATGAGAAACGCTGAACTGGAAGAAACACAAGCTGGAATCAAGATTGCTACAGACTGGTTCCAAATAGGAAAAGGAGTACATCAAGGCTGTATATTGTCACCCTGCTTATTTAACTTATATGCAGAGTACATCATGAGAAACACTGAACTGGAAGAAACACAAGCTGGAATCAAGATTGCCGGGAGAAATATCAGTAACCTCAGATATGCAGATGACACCACCCTTATGGCAGAAAGTGAAGGGAAACTAAAAAGTCCCTTGATGAAAGTGAAAGAGGAGAGTGAAAAAGCTGGCTTAAAGCTCAACATTCAGAAAACAAAGATCATGGCATCTGGTCCCATCACTTCATGGGAAATAGATGGGGAAACAGTGGAAATAGTGTCAGACTTTATTTTTGGGGGCTCCAAGATCACTGCAGGTGGTGATTGCAGCCATGAAATTAAAAGACACTTACTCCTTGGAAGGAAATTATGACCAACCTAGATAGCATTTTCAAAAGCAGAGATATTACTTTGCCAACAAAGGTCCGTCTAGTCAAGGCTATGGTTTTTCCAGTGGTCATATATGGATGTGAAATTTGGACTGTGAAGAAAAATGAGTGCTGAAGAATTGATGCTTTTCAACTGTGGTGTTGGAGAAGACTCCTGATGGTCCCTTGGACTGCAAGGAGATCCGATCAGTCCATTCTAAAGGAGATCAGTCCTGGGTGTTCTTTGGAAGGACTGATGGTGAAGCTGAAACTCCAATACTTTGGTCACCTCAAGCGAATAGTTGGCTCATTGAAAAAGGCTCTGATGCTGGGAGGGATTGGGGGCAGGAGGAGAAGGGGACGACAGAGGATGAGATGTCTGCATGGCATCACCAACTCGATGAACATGACTTTGCGTGAAATCTGGGAGTTGGGGATGGACAGGGAGACCTAGCATGCTGCAATTCATGGGGCATCAATGAGTCGGGCATGACTGAATGATTGAAGTGAACTGAACTAATGACTAGTGAGTACTAGCACTTTTTCATGTACCTGTCGGCCATCTTATGTCTTCTTTGGAAAATTTTATATAGAGTTTATCTGCTTATTTTTAAAATCAGATTGCTATTATCAATGTTTGTATTGAGCTGTAATAGTATCTAGATGTTTTGGATATTAGCCTCTATCTGATATATGATTTGCAAATATTTTCTTCCATTCCATGTATTGCTTTTTCATTTCATTGAAGATTTCCTTCACTGTACAGTTTTTTTGCTCATTAGTTTGTTTTTTTGTTTACTTTGATGTGGTTCCATTCATTTACTTTTTCAGCTTTTACTTTTGTTGTCAACTCAAAAAAAAAATCATTGCCAAGGTCTTTATTAAGGTTTTTACAGTCTATGTTTTCTTTCATGAAGTGAGAATGTTTGGGATAACCTATTTTGAACAATGACCAGGTATGCAAGACAGCAAAAGAGACACAGATGTATAGAACAGTCTTTTGGACTCTGTGGGAGAGGGAGAGGGTGGGATGATTTGGAGAATGGCATTGAAACATGTATAATATCATATAAGAAATGAATCGCCAGTCCAGGTTCAATGCAGGATACAGGATGCTTGGGGCTGGTGCACTGGGATGACCCAGGGGGATGGTATGGGGAGGGAAGTGGGAGAGGGGTTCAGGATGGGGGAACATGTGTACACTCGTGGCAGATTCATGTTGATGTATGGCAAAACCAATACAATATTGTAAAGTTATTAGCTTCCAATTAAAATAAATAAATTTTAAAAAATGAACAATGAGCAAGACACATAATCAAATGAAATGGGGCTACCTAACATAAAGATCATGATAACTGGATCAAATGATCTCTTGAATTTCTTTAGTTAGTTAACATTGGTCTAGACATGCCTAGAAGTCAGAACCTAATACATGGCCATTTGAAACCCAGAAGACCTGTGGCCAAATCTGGCTTCTTACAAAAATGTGTGTGTGTTAGTTGCTCAGTTGTGTCCGACTCTTGGCAACCCCATGGACTATAGCATGCCAGGATCCTCTGTCCATGGAATTCTCCAAGCAAGAATACTGGAGTGGGTTGCCATTCCTTTCTCCAGGGGATCTTCCTGACCCAGGGACCAAACCCAGGTCTCCTACATTTCAGATAGATTCTTTACCATCTGAACTACCAGGGAAACCCTGCTTACTGGGGTTTTTATCTAAGCTAGACCAAAGGAAGCTAAGCAACTATTTGAAATGCATATATAGCAATGATGAAAAATGTTTTTAAGGATTTATTCTGCATTAGGTTTGTTCTAAGTACTTTGCTGCTATTCTGTTTCCATGCCAATAAGAGATTTATTTCTTAGACCACCTTCTTTACATCTGGATATAGAAAGATCCTCTCAAGATGGATTTCAATTTCTTTAACAATAACTAGCACTATTTTGTTCATAGCACTTGCCAAACACCATTTGCATGTTTAAATAGTATGCCAGAAGAATTGATAAACAAATAAGTACTTTTCTCTTCACAAAAATGAACTCAATGAAGCAGCATAATGACCTTTTTTATTTTTTCTTATTCAGAAGCTTTATTTTTCCACATTTCCAGAATCCTTGAATAACAAGTTATAGAAAATTTCTCTCTTCTTTTAATTAGATAACATCACAAGACATCTTGTGATAAGCATTATCATGCACCATTAAACTCATCTCTAGAGCATCTTGCTGGGTAAAACAGGCTTTACAAATTGGAAAATACTCTATGGTTGCACTAATGAAGACTTTGCTCAAATAAATGCTAAGAAATACACCTAAATATATAAAACATAACACGTATCTCTGTCAATAAAAGAAAATATTTTATATAAAATTCCCATGATTTTAGGCAGATTTTAAAATATGTTCAAGAAAGCATGAACATTATTCTTCCAAGTCCAGTATCTTTAAGAATCACTTCTGATGGGAGTGTTAGCAACATGAAATGTTTTAGATAAAGACTGTTGCTCCCTGGTGTAATATTAGTCACCAAATCAGGATTAGGTGTCTTTAGGAGAGATGACTTACCCTCTAACATGCTGCAAGTTACCCTATATTTTAACTGTGTGGTTTGCTTCAGTTTGGTGTCAAGCCTCAAATTTCCCTCAATGACCTTTGCCTACAGGGATCCTAAAGGCCTTACTAGTTATTAATTCCAACTGCTGTAGTTCACCTCACACTTTAAAGGTTATTTCATTTAAAAAATTGAGCATAGTAATGGTAGAATGTGGGTACAGAGTATTATGCCTTGTTTTTCTGGATTCTTGGACATTGGACATTCAAGAACAGCAATTTAAAAGTCAATATGGGTTTAGGGATGTTAACCAAGTTAACATTGCACTCCTGTTCACACCCTGCCTTTAATGAGCCTTTTTTATTTTCTACAAGACTGAGCATTATAATTATTTATGCCTCAATTAGTCAGATAAAGCAAATTGCTTTTGTTCTATTAGACTGTGCTCGATTCCACTTGCATCTCTAATATATCATGCACCTGGTGTTGAGTTACAAAATAAAAGGCAGCCACAATTCCTATTCCACAGCTTCCTAAAATCCTATTTACTTTTAAACTTTAGTGTTTATTATTTTTCTCAATATATCCTCCTAACATCAACATTCTGTGGAAAGCTACAGATTTTGTTTTATTTCAGTCTTTTACTAACTTCCTGAAGTGATTGTGATACAACAAAGCATGTGAAACTTCTGCTAAGTGATTAGCCTAAGCACACACCTGCAACCTCTCCCCTGCAGTGAACAGGTTAAAGTTCATGGGTATTTTTCCCTGACTTTCAAATATTTACAATATTTAAAGACCTTTTTTTTCAACATAGAGTTAAAGCTGTAACTAATTTCATCTAGAATTTAAAGAGTCAAGGATTTATTCAATTGTAATTGACTTGCTCTCCTTCTTCAGTGGTGCTAGTGGTAAAGAACCTGCCTGCCAATGCAGGATACATAAGAGATGCAGGTTCCATACTTGTGTCTGGAAGGTATGGTATGTGGGTTCCATACCTGTGTCCATACCTGGAGAAGGGCATGCAACCCAGTCCAGTATTCTTGCCTGGAGGATCCCATGGACAGAGGAGCCTGACCAGCTACAGTCCATAGGGTTGCATGACTGAATCAACTCAGCACATCACAGCAAAAACACAACCCAGTAATAACTTCTGCATGGGTGTGTGCTAAGTCGTTTCAGTCATGTCTGACTCTGCCACCCTGTGGACTGTAGCCTGCCAGGCTCCTCTGTTCATGGGATTCTCCAGGCAAGAATACTGGACTGGGTTGCCGTGCTCTCTTCTAGGAGGTCTTCCAGTCACAGGGATTGAACCTGGATTTCCTGAATTGCAGGCGGATTCTTTTATCACTGAACCACCTGGGAAGCCACATAACTTCTGTGCAATGTTAATTAAATATAAGAAAATGTAACATTTACTGTTTATTATTTACTGCTCAAATGTTCTTTAGACAACTGATCAGAAAAAAAGTCCTTATTTCTGTACTTTTCATCTTGAAATAAGATAAATGCATAGTTTTCAAGACATTGTCTTAAAATGTAGGTCACATTATGATTCTGATCAAGGTACAACACAGACAACTTGGGGGGAATTAGACCCCATTTGATTTAAGCCATTACTTCACTAATTGAATCAAGGGTCTAATATTCAGGATTATTTTCTACAGTTAATATTACTTCTTTACTCAATGATTAACCAAAAATAAATTTCCCTTTACTGATATTTAAACTTTAAGAACAAAAATGTTATTACTGGATAAAACTGAAAGACTATTTTGACACATTTCAGATTTGGTAAATCCCACATGATGTCTACTCTTAGCTAATGTTTAAGTGGTTATTATCATTATCATATGTACACATGGAAGCACGCACCTATGCACACATACATGCTCTTACACATATGCACACAAACACACACATAAAAAGTCCGCAACCATTGATTTTTAATACTTGTTATATGCAGTATTCCCTTTTACAGAAAACTTGATCTTTATTCGACCCTTCTGGGCTTTTTCTCTTATTATCCACTAGAGGAGTTTGACAAGAGAGTTAAGCACCTAAGAGCTTTTTCTCTTCCTTTGGTTTCAAAATAAACCTCATTCTCTGAAGCTGTAACATATTTGAATGAGAGGGTTACAATTCAGAAGTTTTACAACTTAATCAGATGTTAGAATCATGAAGGGAAGCTTTCATGCCATCCTAATTGGAGGTATTCGGAGATGTTGATTGCATAGTTGTGGGGCAGCATGCTGTCTAGTGTCTTCAGGGGAACAGAACCAATAGGATGTGTATAGATATAGAGAAAGAGATTTATTAGAATAAAGTAGATTACACAATAATGAAGATTGGAAAGTTCAAAACAGATAGTATGGGTGGCAGATTAGGATACAGGAAAGACTAGGGTGCATCTGAAATATGAAGTCTGTTGTCTGCAGAATTTCCTCTTGCTGTGCTAAGACTTTTTTTTTTTTTATTCTACTCAGACCTTCAACTGATTGTGTGAGACACACATACATTATGGAGAGTAATCTGTTTATTCAAAATTCACCAATTTAAATGTCAGCCTCCTCCAGAAGCTCTCTCCAAATTGACACATATAATGAACAGTCACTAGTTCACCCCTTTTTAACTTGACATCTATATGAATCTCCTTAAATGGTACTTAATTTCCAAATAGAGACAATAGAAAGATCACGACACAACTATTCAGCATATAACCAAAACCACAGTAACCTTTTCCCCAGGGAAAGATTCTGAGCTTTAGTTGACATTTATTCTTCTTAATATTCATAAAGTAAATACTGTTATGTAAGTTAATGATACTTATATTTTACAGCATTATGATACAAAGTCAGTGTTTTATATAACATAAGAAGTTAAGAGAGAGAAGACAAAGACTATAAATATGTGTATATACACGTACATGTATACACACACATATATATGTATGTACATGTAAAGGAGAAAATAATTCATGACAATCATGGTCCTTGTCTCTGTAACCTGCCACATGGTTGTAGCTGGTATTCATAATTGCCTTCTCCAATACCCCTTCAAGATTTCCTTTGCCTTTGTCTCAGCAGGCACCAGTGGTGAAGAATCCACCTTCCACTGCAGGAAATAGGAGACACGAGTTCCATCCCTGGGTCAAGAAGACCGCTGGAGGAGGCCACAGCAACCTACTCTAGTATTCTTGCCTGGATGATCTCATGGAAAGGGGAGCCTGGCAGGCTACAGTCCACAGGGTCACACAGAGTCGGACACAACTGAAGTGACTGAGCACAGAGCTAGTGCCCCAGCCAGCCATGGGTTTTTGCCTGATTGGGCAAGCCTAGCTTAATTCCTGTTGAGTCCTAGGCGTTAATAGTCCTTCTTGGGATGGCCTTGTAGATTTGTACTGACTTAATCACAGAGCGTGGTAATACACGATGTTCTAAGAGATCCCTTATACCCAGATGTGCTGCTCCTGATCTACACCATGGAGATCAGCCCAATTCCCCTTGGGAGTCAGGATTAAACATGCCCAGCAGCACAGTGATTCCCTCCTTTGACTGTTGACTTAAAGGCATGAAGCAGTCAAAATGACCAGATGGCAGTTTTAACTTACAGCTCAACAGAATCATTGTATCTCCTGGTGGAAATATTCTTCCTTTGGAATTAAGAAATCTAGGTCATCGGAATATGATATCGCAGGACCAGGAGACAAAAATTTTGCTTGTGGGTCACTGGGGGTAATACTGAATGGTGTCACTCTCTCTTACATTCCTTGATCTTGAACCTGTGAATTCTGGACATGGGAAAATACACAGTATATTGGACAATGGTTCAGAATATGCATGGTCTCCTGGAGAACCTGCTCCAGCCCTGCAAGTTATTGCCATCCTGTTGGCTCTGTAACCAAGTCTCGGAGAGGTTATCCCACTATATTATCAAATCAGTTGCTTCAGAATAGTGGGGAGTGTGTTAAGACTTATGAATTCCAGTGGCTGGATATATTGCTTGGATGTAGTGCCTGGAGGGTAGTCTTGGCAGAAGCATTGTGCAAAAAGACAAATGTGTATCCAGAGTGTCTGTTCCAGAAAGAACAAAATGTTGCATATTCTGTGATGGAAGTTGTCTAATGTAATTAATCTGCCACCAAGTGGCTGACTGATCACCCTGATGAATGGTGTCTATGTTAGGAAAACAAAGAAACAAAACCCTCAGTTTCCCCTACTGTATTTCTCTTTATTCTCATACTTTACCACACTCAAGATGATTCTGACATTTCTTATAACAAAATGGGTGGGGTTCTTTCCCCTACATCAAGCAATTCTATGACACCATCTAGATGTCCTACAATTGAACTAAATGCCGATGTTATGTACTTGGAAAAAGCATCAGACACCACAGGTTAAGGGCTCAGTCTCATAAGACTGATCTCCACCCCCAACTTCAGATGCCAGTCACAAACAGTAGGTCCCCAGGATCTAAAAATATACATGACATGGCTACAAACTGGAGGTTCCCATGACCTCCTTCTCCTTGGATTCAATTATTTGCTCAAGTGGCTCACAAAGCTCTGGTAAATATTATATTTATTAGTTTGTTAAAGGCTATGACTTAAACACCATCTTAAAAAGCAGAGATATCACTCTGCCAACAAAGGTCTGCATAGTCAAAGCTATAGTTTTTCCAATAGGCATGTACAGATGTGAGAGTTGGACCATAAAAAAGATTGAACACAAAAGAATTGATGCTTTCAAATTGTGGTGCTGGAGAAGACTCTTGAGAGTCCTTGGACAGTAAGGAGATCAAAGCAGTTAATCCTAAAGGAAATTAATCCTGCATATTCATTAGAAGGGCTGATGCAGAAACTGAAGCTCCAATATTTTGTCCACCTGATGCAAAGAGCCGACTCATTGGAAAAGACTCCAATGCTGTGAAAGATTGAAGGCATGAGAAGCGGGTGACAGAGGACGAGGTGGTTGGAAGGCATCATTGACTCAATGTACATGAGTTAGAGCAAACTCTGGGAGATAGTAAAGGACAGGGAAGCCTGGCACACTGCAGTCCATGGGGTCACAAAGAGTTGGAAATGACTTAGCAAATGAACACAGCAGTATGATAAAAGATACAGATGAACAACAAGATGAAGAGACACACAGGGTGAGATCTGAGAGGGTCTAAGCACAGGAAGCTGTGGAGTTTATGTATATCATCCTTCTGGAATAAATGTATTTGTCAGCATGGAAAGTCTCTGAATCCCCAATAAAAATTCTTGGGGTATTTATGGAGGCTTACTCACATAGAAATAATCAATTATTAACTACATTTCCAGCCTCTCTCCCCTCTATAGAGAAATGTGTATGTGGCAGGGGAGAGCCTGAAAATTCTAAGCTTCTATTATTAATAATAATTATGTGTTAATCTTTCTTGTGACCAACCCCTATCCAGAAAGCATCAAGGAACACACCCAGAATCCTCTGTTTAGAGCAAAAGATGCTCCCAGCATGCTTATCAGTTATGAATTTAAAAGGGATTTAGGAGCTCTGTGCCAGGAACCAGGGGCAGAGACTAACATATTTATTAGCACACAGTGCCATATTGGATACTCAGTCTTGGTCTCTGCTTCTGGCTGATTGGGTCACACCAGTGGCAATAGCCAAGTCAGCCTTGGTGAGTAGGAGTCCATGTTGCTTTAATCCCAGCCACCATGTCCCCAGTGTCCATGTCCTTGGGTAATGACAAGGTGGCTGGGTAACAGGTAACAAGTCATTCTATCCACTTAATTACTAACCTCCCTCCTCACTGAGGTCACCTTTTGGTGACATTTGACTTAAGCAAAAATATCTTTATATTTTTCCCCCATTCAGAGAGTTCTGTCCATATATCTCTTTGTGAAATTTTCATGTCCCTAACTTTTCAATTATGTTCCTTCCAAATCACTGGTCATTCAGTCAAACCATTACCCACCACCCTTGAATCTGTTTATAATCACAAACCTGGTCATCTGTCCTTCTGAGTAAAATAAACATCAGTTCTAACTGTTGCTTCCTGACCTGCATACAGATTTCTCAAGAGGCAGGTCAGGTGGTCTGGTATTCCCATCTCTTTCAGAATTTTCCACAGTTTATTATGATCCACCCAGTCAAAGACTTTGGCATAGTCAATAAAGCAGAAATAGATGTTTTTCTGGAATTCTCTTGCTTTTTCCATGATCCAGTGGATGTTGGCAATTTGATCTCTGGTTCCTCTGCCTTTTCTAAAGCCAGCTTGAACATCAGGGAGTTCACGGTTCACGTATTGCTGAAGCCTGGCTTGGAGGATTTTGAGCATTACTTTACTAGCATTTGAGATGAGTGCATACAACATAACAACTCGATAGGTCAGATAACACCCAGTTCATTATGGGCAACTCGGAGTGCCTGGTAGTCCAGTAGCCCGTGAGTGAGCATCAGTCTTTACTAAGCCCCCTTAGTAAGTCAAGATCTGTTTCTCAAAAAGTCAAATATCCCTAAAGAATGCAAGATTTGCTCCAAGATTCTAAGTGCCTTCATTGTGGCTTATCTATAGGAAGGGGTTTCCAAAGGATTCAAGTATGTCCTCATCCCTAGGTGACACTTTGCACACCATTGGATCTGCTGGATCACATAGCCCAAAGAGCAAAACAAATGCACAGTAATTGGGACCAGTTACAGAACTATTGTCCTGAGACTCACTCAAAACTAGTAGCTTTCCAGGTCACTCAATAAATTGACTGGTCCTTCTCTGGTGGCTCAGATGGCAAAGAATTCACCTACAGTGCAGGAGAACTGAGTTCAATCCCTGAGTTGGAAAGACCCCCTGAAGAAGGGAATTGCTACCCACTCTAGTATTCTTGCCTGGAGAATTCCACAGACAGAGGAGCCTGGTGGACTATGGTCCATAGGGTAGCAAAGAGTCAGACATGACTGAGAAACTAACATTTAGCATGCATATATGAGGAATATGTTGCCTCCAAAATCTAAACTGATGTGGTATGTTGATAGACTTCATAACACTGGACCCCTAAAAATTGTACTGAGGCAAAAGTCCCCCAAATTTTTATTCAGATTTATTTTACATCCTCTGGCATGCAACTATCTTTCCAGTAAGTCTGCAGCAGTTGCTAATTCTTGCTTCTCACATATAAACAGTGTAATAATATCAATGTAATGCACCAGTGTGATGTGTCATGCAAGGGAAAAGTGATCAAAATTCCTGGGAGCTAAATTGTAACACAGGGCTAGAGAATTAATGTCTGAAGTATAAGAGCAAGGATGTGTTGCTGGCCTTGCCAACCAATGGCAATGGCTTATCATGGTCTTCATCAGCATGGATGGAGAAATGAACATTTTCCAGATCAACTGAGGCAAAAGTCCCCCAAATTTTTATTCAGATTTATTTTACATCCTCTGGCATGCAACTATCTTTCCAGTAAGTCTGCAGTAGTTGCTAATTCTTGCTTCTCACATATAACCAGTGTAATAATATCAATGTAATGCGCCAGTGTGATGTGTCATGCAAGGGAAAAGTGATCAAAATTCCTGGGGGCTAAATTGTAACACAGGGCTAGAGAATTAATGTCTGAGGTATAAGAGCAAGGATGTGTTGCTGGCCTTGCCAACCAATGGCAATGGCTTATTATGGTCTTCATCAGCATGGATGGAGAAATGAACATTTTCCAGATCAACAGTTGAAATCCAGGCACAAGTAGACATGTTCATTTGTTCAGGAAAAGCAACCATACCTGCTATCACTGATGCAATTGTAGTCACCCTTCAATTAAGCTTATGCTAATCCACTGTCATTCTCCAAGATCGATTCATTCCTGCTGTATAAATAAAAAAAGGGTTGAAAGCTGGTGTGGTGGAAATCATTACCCATGAAACTTCCAAGAACTTAAGGATGGAATTAAATTTTGCAATCCCACCAGAAACGCAGGATTGCTTTTAATTTACCATTTTTCCCCCTACGTAGAGACACTTCCAGTGGTTTCAACTTGATCTTTCCCACAATAACAACCCTTCTCAGCATGTCAGGAAATCAATGTGGGAATTCTGCCAGCTGCTGAGTAACTCAGTTGCAATCATGCCTTCTGTAACTGGAGAAATAACCACAGAACAAGTTTAGGGAGCCAGTGAGCCACACTCTAAGATGCCCCTACTCTAAAACTATTTGATTATCTAATGTCCATAAATCCCTGCTTTGGCTGGTGGACCACAGAGACATCTTGGGTTTTCTGAAATTAGTGTCAGTTCAGAGCAGGTGTCCTGTAGTCACCAAAAGTTATTATTTCTTCCTTTTTTTTCCCCCTACGTAGAGACACTTCCAGTGGTTTCAACTTGATCTTTCCCACAATAACAACCCTTCTCAGCATGTCAGGAAACCAATGTGGGAATTCTGCCAGCTGCTGAGTAACTCAATTGCAATCATGCCTTCTGTAACTGGAGAAATAACCACAGAACAAGTTTAGGGAGCCAGTGAGCCACTCTAAGATGCCCCTACTCTAAAACTATTTGATTATCTAATGTCCATAAATCCCTGCTTTGACTGGTGGACCACAGAGACATCTTGGGTTTTCTGAAATTAGTGTCAGTTTGGAGCAGGTGTCCTGTAGTCACCAAAAGTTATTATTTCTTCCTTTTCCTCAGTTCATAGTTACCCTGGTTAAAGGCCATAAATTCCTTTGGGGAAGGCTAGAAGAAAGATCAACAGCAAACATTTTTGGCAGCAAACAAATTTCCTTCCTTGAGGACACCATCTTCCCATTCACTGAAATATTCTGGCTCTATAAACTGGCTCAAATCAGGAAAATAATTAAGGAGCCATAGCTTTTTTGTGTGTGGCAGGTTAGGTTTTTGTCCACTTGACCTAGAACTTTTCTGTTTATACAGATGAGTAAGAATTTACTAGGCTTCCCCTATATTTCACTTCTAGGAGCAAGTCACTTAGCCAGTTCCCTAGGTCTGTGAGAGTTACATTATTCTAATTTTTGCCTGACTGCACTGTCCATGGTGGTAGCCAGGCCCAACTTGCCTTTGGTCATCAAGTGCCACCACCACCTCTTGGTGCATGCCACCTGGGAGCCAATTACTCTCACTGCATTTACTGTTCTCAATTTAGTGGCCAAAGTTCCCACTGTGATGTCTGGACCACAGAGAAGAGCAATTTCAGAGCAGTAAAATAAGTGGTTCTTCCTCATGTATCATACATTACACCCCACTTTTGAAGTCTTGNCTGCAGAGCAAAGGAGAGTTGACAGAGCATATGGAGTCCCAGCAGAGCTTGTCATGTGGGTCTGAAGTCTAAAGGCAGTCATCTCTGACTGTTGTGTAGCAACATACCACAGACTGGGTGGCTTAAAAACAGTAGAACTTTGTTTCTAACAGTTTTGGATGCTGGAAGTTCAAGATCAAGATTTCACCATGGTTGGGGAAGGGCCTTCTTTCAAGTTGCAGACTGTCTATGTTTCACTGTCCACATATGCAGAAGCGGCGGGCACCAGGGTTTCTTTAACAAAGACACTAATTTCCTCCATGAAATCTCTGCCCTCATTTTCTTTTTCTTATTGATTTAGTTGGCCATGCCAGGTCTTAGCTTCAGCATGCAGGATCTTGGCTGTGTCCTGAGGGGTCTTTTGTTGTGGGCTAAAGTCATGTGGACTCTCTAGTTGTGATGTACAGGCTCAGTGTTGAGACACATAGGCTCTCTAGCTGTGAGCTTAATTGATTTGCAGCATGTAGGACCTTAGTTTCAAGACCAGGAACTGAGTCCTTTTCCCCTGAATTGCAAGGCAAATTCTTAACCACTGGACATTGAAGGAAGTCTGTTTTCATTTTCTAATCACCTATAGAGATGCCCAGCTCCTAAAACATCACCTGGCCGGGGAGGGGGTTGGCTCAAGATTTCAACACATGAATTTGGGAGGGACACAAACATTCAGACCATAGAATCTTGTTTTAGTAGCTAGAACAAAGCTAAATTTTTTAAAACCTCTATATCAAAGTTTAGGAAAAAATGAAGCCACTCCCTAAATAGCATAATTCAAATAAATAAGTGAATGAATATTTGAAAAGATTGAAAGAGAAGAAGGTAAAATTAAAACAAGTCTTCCCTTAGTGGCTCAACCATAAAGAATCCATCTGCCAAAACAAGAGAGGGATGTGAGTTTAATCTCTGAATTAGAAAGATCCACTTGAGAAGGACAGCATATTAAAAAGCAGAGACATTACTTGGCCAACAAAGGTCCATCTAGTCAAGGCTATGGTTTTTCCAGTGGTCATATATGGATGTGAGAGTTCGACTATAAAGAAAGCAGAGCACCAAACAATTGATGCTTTTGAACTATGGTGTTAGAGAAGACTCTTGAGAGTCCCTTGGACTGCAAGGAGATCCATCCAGTGGATCCTAAAGGAAATCAGTCCCAGGTGTTCATTGGAAGGACTGATGTTGAAGCTGAAACTCCAATACTTCAGCCACCTGATGGGGTGAGCTAACTCGTTGGCAAAGACCCTGATGCTGGGAAAGATTGAGGGCAGGAGGAGAAGGGGATGGCAGATGGCGAGATGGTTGGATGGCATCACTGACTCAATGGACATGAGTTTGGGTAAACTCTGGCAGTTGGTGATGGACAGGGAGGCCTGGTGTGCTGCGGTTCATGGGGTCACAAAGAGTCAGACACTACTGAGCGACTGAACTGAACTGAACTTGAGAAGGAAATGGCAATCCACTCCTGTATTCTTCCCTGTGAAATCCCATGGACAGAGGAGTTTGGCAGGCTACAACCCATGGGATCACAAAGAATCAGATGCAACTTTGAAACTAAAAAGCAACAAACAAATCAACCCATACTTGTTTGTTTGTTTAAAGAATGCTGGATGTACACTGCAGCTATTAGATATAAGTAGAAACCTAATCACTACCCTTCATCACTCATGACCAGGAGGGAGGCCCTGTGATCTTCATTCCTTCTCTCATTGCTCTATTTGAGCTGCGTTCAGAGCTTCCCAAATCACAGCAGCATGTCCTCCTCCTGGCCTCCCTCCTTAGCCTTGTGGAGTCAGTGACCTTCTCCCCAGCCCTCATTCTGCATCTCCTCTGTCTTGTTGGAAACAAGGGCTTGGGAGACAAAGGAAAGAGCTATAGGTGAAAAGGTACTGAATCCAGGAGGAGGCAAATGTCTCAATCAAGAGTCTCATAAGGTGAGGAATGCCGGTGTATGGATGAATGAAGACCTGCACAGGGGCCTGGCAGGGAGGGTAGGTGGGTGGGGTGAGTCCTTGCCTGCAGTTCCCTCCAGAAATACCCCTGCTGTCACGAGATCTCTGTGGAGAGAGCCGCTTCCCCACGAGGTCTCCCAAGCAAGCCTTGTACACTGTTGGTGATTAGAGCTGGAAAATCACAGATGATCTTTGCCTGGAGCCCCCTCCTCAGTCACCAAGCACCCAGCCTCACCTTCCTTCACTTGCAGCTCCCTCCTTGCCTTTCCCTCCTAACTGTTTCCTGGTCCCCCTGCTTTCTCCGGCAGCCCATTCCCTGCTCTGGGCTACAGTTACTCAGCTGGATTCCTATGGGAGATGCCAACCCAGACTGCTGCTGGGAGGCCGGCAGGGTCTGTCCTTCACTTCCGGGCAGCACTGCTTCCTGCTGGGACTGACCCTGCATTCTCACTCTCTCAGGATTAAATCAGAAACCCTCCTCATTTCAGGAACATTCCTTCTGTAGCTTCCCTTCTCTCTGACCTACTTTCCGACCAGCCCTGAACCTCCCTGACCACGTGTGTCTTGAAAGAGCACGTTTCCTGTCATTTCCAGGACTTCAGAACACAGATTTATCTGCCTGGAAACACCCACCTCTCCTTTTCCAGTCAACTCAGCCTCCAAAATTCACACCCACTCTGTCCTGTTCACTCTCTTTCTTTCACTTCAAATATCAGCCTAGACTTATTTCCTGTAGGTGTTGAAGCAGTGCTACCTAGCCATGCCAGGGTAAGTTGTTATTCAAAGGAAGTATGTTTCTTTTTTTTTAATATAAATTTATTTATTTTAATTGGAGGTTAATTACTTTACAATATTGTATTGGTTTTGCCGTACATCAATATGTATCTGCCACAGGTATACACGTGTTCCCCATCCTGAACCCCGTCCCTCCTCCCTCCCTGTACTATCCCTCTGGGTCATCTCAGTGGAAGCGTGTTTCTATTGCTTAACTCTTCATTCACTTCTCTATAGTTCTCACTGTCATGTGCAATGAGGGGCCATGCTGTCCATGTGGGGTCTGGAAATGGTTGTGTTGAAGAAATAGCTATTCAATGGATGGAATTGACTATTTTAATTGAGCTTTAGCTTTAAAAAATGCACATAAATATGCACTGGAAAGGGAATGTATTTGATAAAATAAAAATACAATACATAGCACATCAAAGTATAGTGTTTATGAAAAAGAAAACTTGGAAATTGTAGTTCCTGTGTAATTCAAAGTCTTTATCAAGCATGTAGGTGAATGCTTGAATTCATTCTGTCAAAGTTTGAAGAATTTTAGAAAGCAATTCAAATAAACAGAGTTTCTTATTTCCCCCAACTCCCTTAAATAGAATTTAAAATTGGTGTGGCCTTCGGAGATTAAAAAAAAAAAAAAAGGCTGCTATCAGACTCAGTGCCTCCCAGGAAACAGATACCTTTAATTCAGGGAAAAAAAAAGAATCTTAAAACTTGCTTTTTCTAGCCATTAGGCAGTGTACTAAAAAATGTTTAGTTATCAGAATGTGAAAAAGTAGAATATATGTATATAGATTGGAGCTTTAAAGTGACAGGGGAGCAGCGAGGCAGGTAAGTGAAAAGGATCTATAGGTTTCCAAGGCACAGGCAGTGAAAACAAATGGAAAACAGACCTGGCAGCTGCAGCCTGAATCAAGTGGCAGCCGTGCGTTTCAGTGGCGGGGAAACTCTGGAGGCCAGGATTAAGCTCAAGAAAGAGTAATATGACTCTTTTTCAGCAGCAAATCTCACAGAGAGTCCTGTGATTTTTTTTTAACCCCAAATAACATAAACTTTCTACCAATAGTAAAGTTAAAATATTTTAAAATTTATTGCGTTAACCAGATTCATAGTTTCATTTCAGAGAGCTGCTTCAAAGAGCTTGTAAATAAATATGCTTCCTGATCCAAGAGTCTGGCAAATACTTGGGAAATTCTTAGTGAGAAGAAATGGAAGCAATGCGTAGTGACAATGTTTAGTGACTACGGAGTCTTACATACTCAAAGTGTATGTAAATCTCCTGGGGCTCTCATTCCTCAAAAATGAAATTTTGGTTTTTGGGATTAAAGAGACTTCTAAAGTACCTTCTGGAACTTATAATATTTAACAGCACTGTCACTGAAATTATTATCTTTAAAGGAGTTTGGAAGCCATACCTTTCCAGAGTTTTGTTTATATATTCTCAAGACTTCAGGGTTGGAAATATCAGTGAAGATCACCTGGCCCAAACACTCATCCTGTGTTTAAAATCAGCCAATAACATCTCTGATAATGGCAGACAAAGCAGAGAATTTGTGCTTACTATCACCTGCCTTGCAAAGATGCTGATTTCCCAGGGAGGTGGCTCTCAATCACCTGTACCCATCAACTATCTGTGAAACATACTCAACATACAGAGACCGTGATCCTACCCAAACCTGATGAATGCCCAGAGCATGCTCAAGAGAGCAGCCCAGCAGAATCCTTGTGATCAGACCTCCATCTGTGACTCTGACGCACATCAACTGCTGTGAACCACGCACTTTGCCTCATCACAGGAATATTACATTGAACTAAGCAGTGCACACGTGTGCTCACACTTCTGTTGGTTTCAAGGATGCTAAAGCTACTTCTGCAACACATGCTCTTGATACTTAAGCAATCACTAAAGTAGGGTCTTAGAAGGACCCAGATGGTGCACTTCTGACACTCCTAGTTCCTTCATTCCCATTCTCATCACCATAATTAATGCCATCTCCAGGGATTAAAGAGGTTTTATTCACTGTGAAAATTTCAAATGCTGAATTACTTTTCACAGAAACACTGATAAACACACTAAAGAGTTCAGAAGCAAGGCAGATTTTGGACTTGAAATAAGTCTGTTTGTTCAAAGTCAGTTCTTCATGAGGGTCAAGAACGTGTCCTGCAATGTGTGATTTACTGTGGACACAGAAGGAACAAGAATGGAAGCCTCTCTGTCTCTCCATGAAGGCTAAGTTCCAGCGAAGATGTGACAGGCAAGGATCTGAAACCTTTGCTGCAGTTCTGCAATGTTTGCACCTGGATGAATCTCTCCACCACCAACAAAATACAAAGAAACTATATGGCACTAAAAATAACTGTGTGCATTTGCAGTTGGACCAATTTTGAACAAAAGATACAAAAACCCTGCAAAAAGCCCAACTTCTCCTGGAAAGAGCCAGAAGAAAAAGGGGGTGTGCTGGGAACAAAAGCAGTGTACTGCTCATGCCCCTGCAAACACTATCTAAGGAGTGGGCACACCAGCCAGCCACTCTTCCAGCCTCACCGCTGGACACATCCCTCCTCTCATCCCATTTAAGGAATGGCTCACCCTTCCTTGGGGAGCAAGCAAGAAAGTCTAGTGCTTGTTTTCATTCCCTCCTGCAGAAACTCCAATAAAGCCTTGTCTGAATTTCTTGCCTGGCCTCTAGTCAACTTTTATTGATTGGAGAAGATCAAGAACCCTGGTTGGTATCAAGAACAAGCAGGCAATATGCAGTTAACTCATTAATGAGTACAGTAAGTTCAGTAGTGATGACTGCATTGAAGGGGTGAACTGGTGTGGTGTGGTGCAGAGTGACTGGGGGTAATCATAGGGTTTTTATTAGCTAGAGTGCTTAGGAAGTTCTCTGAGTTATGATTAAAAAGGACACAGTGTGCTGTGGGAAGAGTTTTTGAGCAGAAGAAGCAGGAAACAGAAGACCAGAGTTGTTAGGAAGTGTTTGGAAGTTGTTAGGAAGTGTCTAGGGGATGAGGTCAAGTCAGGACAGAGTCCAGGTCTTGTACTTACAGGCTATTCTAAGTACAAAGGCTATATGCCTCACTCAGTTTCAGAGTGGGGAAGAAATTGCAGTGAGGGAAAGAGTAGAAGGAGAGAAATCACTTAAGTGGCTGTACAATAGTTCATTCAAGAAGTGACAGTGGTTTAAGTTGGTCTCAATGAGAGTAGGAACATAAATAATCACAGATCTTATTGATGAAGATGAGGATGAAACCTCCATGAAAAACTAGTGATTTTGAGGTAACTAATATTTGAAGTTGGTAAAGTTACCTCAAAATCACTAGTTTTTCATGGAGGTTTCATCCTCTTACCCATTTGTTATTTAACTATCCCAAGTGTTTATAAAATATTGAAATTAAATTTTTGACATATATACTTTATCAAACATGTTTTATGTTCTATTCTTACTTGCCTAATTCATTATGCATATTCAGTTCAGTTCAGTCGCTCAGTTGTGTCCCACTCTTTACGACCACACAGACCACAGCATGCCAGGCCTCCCTGTCCATCACCAACTCCTGGAGTCTACTCAAACTCATCTCCATAGAGTTGGTGATGCCATCCAACCATCTCATCCTCTGTCATTCCCTTCTCCTCCTGCCATCAATCTTTCCCACAATCAGGGTGTTTTCAAATGACAGCTCTTTGCATCAGGTGGCCAAATTATTGGAGTTTCAGCTTCAACATCAGCCCTTCCAATGAACACTCAGGACCAATCTCCTTTAGGGTGGACTGGTTGGATCTCCTTACAGTCTAAAGGACTCTCAAGAGTCTTCTCCAACACCACAGTTCAAAAGCATAAATTCTACTATTAAACTTATATTTAATATAAATTTATATTTATTTAAATCAAATTATAACTATATAACTATATAAATAATGACTAAATGGAATTACATTTATGAAACTTATACAATTTAAGAAATTTTCTATGTATTATGTCATTATTGAGTAAATGGAGTAATTTATTAATATTACTTATAGCTTAGGAATGGAAAACACTTATATATTCATCAAAGTGGTAACAGTAAACTATTATTTAACATAAATTTGTTTTGAAATCCAAATTAGCTACTCGAATTATAAACGTGAAATAAATTTAGAAAAGTTTCAAAATTGGACCAGGTGGTTCTAATGGCGCACTTCAATCACCCAGATTTAGATTATCAAAACACTTCATTGTGACAGGAAGTGGAAACAACTTATTTTGCCCTGTGCAGATGATTGTATCTACGAATGTGAAATTTTGATCATTAGTGGAAAAACAAAAGGGGCAATTGGGAAAAGCAATAATGTGGTCACCTACATCTAACAGTGATCTCACTAGAGTACCAATATTATGTTTATTTTACTTCATTGTACTTTTCAGTACACACTTAATCCAAGCTTTCCTGTGCAGATGATTGTATCTATGAATGTGAAATTTTGATCATTAGTGGAAAAACAAAAGGGGCAATTGGGAAAAGCAATAATGTGGTCACCTACATCTAACAGTGATCTCACTAGAGTACCAATATTATGTTTATTTTACTTCATTGTACTTTTCAGTACACACTTAATCCAAGCTTGTTATAAAACATGCAAAAGCTCTAAGAACAGAAAAAAAAAATACTATCCATACTTTTACCACTAAACTTAAAAAATATATATATATTGATATACTTTCCAAAATTTTATTTTGCCTATTTTTTCTTTTTTTTTTTTTTTTCTGTATTCTTTTTCTTCATAATAGTGGATGGTGGGAGAAGTTACCCCATTTTATCCTATTATGTATGAAGTTATGTCTGGTTTGCTTTTAGTTTGCTTTGTTTTACTTAGCCATGATAATATAAGAATTTTAATGCTTTTAGATTTTTTGAAAGTCTTATTTGTGTATATTCTAAAATATTTCAGCCTACAAAAGTATAATAAATTGCTTAACAACAATATTTCTAATGTTTGAAATCTCCACTGTTTATACAAACACACACACATAAATATATATTTTTTGTATCTATTTTCTTTGCTTTGGATTCCTTATTTAATCCATTCAGAAGAAGAATAAACATTAGCTCAGTATCTTAAATAATTTTCATGACTGTCACACAGAAGCATTCCACCATCCCCATCCCAGCTTCAGCTGGGCTTTTATTCTATACAGAAGGAGAAACAATCTATAAAGTAGAAAGACCCAAAGTTCTTTCCATAGGAATTAAACTCATTTGCAGCAAAATGTATCGAAGTTCAAGATTATGGACGTACTCAAGATCAATGGGGGCTGTGATGAGAAGCGATTAAGAGGAGTCTGGTAGATTTATTAGAGAGAAAATCTAAACCATAAGCCAAAAGCTTACCAGAAAAGACTTTAGAAATAGACAATAACCCTTCTGGATGACAATACTCCCTATCACTGTAAGATAATCTATTTTTAATAGGGTTGGTCTGAGAAGCAGTTTATTCCTCAGTGCATTGTTGAGAACAACAAAGCAATCAAATATCAATTAATGAAGCTTAAGAGTGTTCAGGGAAAGAGACAGTCAAAGAGAGGCGGCCCAAGCAGTAGCCCCAGGGTGTCATCCCAAGATGACTTTGACCATGGCCAAGGCTACACGCAAGAGGAAAAGCAACAGAAGATTCATGAGGACTAGGCATGGAGGTTGGGGGAGAATAGACTTCACCAAAATAATCCAGCTACTCTCTAAACAAAAAAACAGGAAAGTAATTATGACAAGCCATGAAGTGGGGCAGTATCTAGAGTTGCTATAATGTATTATCTTAAGTGTCCAGTTTTCAACAAAACTTATGGGACTTGCAAAGAAATATAAATTTCTGTCCTAAATGCAGATGAAAAACCAGAAACTGTATGTGAATGCAACCAGATGTCAAAGTTTAAGAGAAAAACATTTCAAAATAGCCATAACAAATATGTGGAACTCAAGTTAATGTGCCTGATGCACAGCAATGCCAAACACAGAAGTTTGATTTGGAGCAGAGAAAGGCTTATTCCAGGGACCAAACAAGAAAAATGGGCAGCTCATGCCCCAAAGACACAAACTCCCTGATGGTTTTCAGGGAAGGGTTTTTAAAGGCAAAATTTGGGGTCAAGGGTGTGCAATTTTCTTCTGCTTGGTTGGTGGTAAAGTAATAGAGTGGTGGTCAGGAATTGGTGCTCAGCCTGAAATCCCCATCCTACACCTAGGTGGGGGCCTTAGTTCCTGTGGAACAACTCAGAGATATTGTTATGTGTATCCTTTGAGGAGAAACTAGGACTCTGCTTTATTGCTGCACTATTATCTCTTGACTATTTTTCCTTTGTTTCTGCATTCCTTCACTTCCGTAATTAGTAACTACTTGAGTCTGCCCTTTGGAACTCAGGGAAGGTCTAGGTGGTTGAAACCATTTTTTTCTACAACAAGAAATAGGTGTTGACTAAAAAAAGACACACAACTTTGAGAGTTGTGAATTAAGTTTTATTTGGGCCAAAATGAGGACTGCAGCCCAGTAGACAGCACCTCAGATAGCTTTGAGAGACTGCGCCAAAGAGGCAGTACAAGACAGTCAATATATAAAATTTTGGTGAAGGGGAATTCAATACAATTAAGCACTCCTTTTACAAAAGGTTTTCTACTAGTTACAAGGATCTGATGTCATCATGAAGGGATTTAGCACTTTTCTAGATGAGGAGATACAAGGATCGGGATCATAAACTCTGTTCCTGAAAATAACTAAATATCTGAAATCTGTCCCATCTAATTCCTTGGAGCACAGAGAACCTCACTCCAGCCTGAACTCCCTCAGGGTGTTAAAGGTTAACAGCTGCAGTGGCACAGGGTTCAGTCTCCATAGAAAGTGTTAATTGCTCAGTCATGTCTGACTCTTGAAAATTCCATGGACTGTAGCCCACCAGGCTGGTCTGTACATGGGATTTTCCAGGCAAGAGTAGTGGAGTGGGTTGCCATTTCCTTCTCCAGAGGATCTTCCTGACCCAAGGATCGAACCTAGATCTCCCACACTGCAGACAGCTTCTTTACCATCTGAGCCACAGGGGAAGTGCATTATGTCCTTGTTTAGCCATTGATAGTAGTCTTGGGAAGTGCCAATTTGTAGCTGACATGGGGGGCATGGAAACATTTTTTTACCCAGGAGTTCCCCACAGGGTCCTGCTCAATTTCAAATATATTCAAAGAACTAAATAAAACCAAGTTTAATAAGGTAAATAAAGTTATAATGAGGTCTATGTTGGAAATTCCAGATGGAAAATTATAATTAGTAAGGGAAAATTTCACTAGAGAGGCTCAGTAGAATATCTGAACTGACAGAAGAAAGAATTAGTGAACTTAGAGACAATGCGATCTAAAGAACAAAGGAAAAAATTAAATGGAAAGAAATTCAAAGAAAAGAGGGTACCTTGAAGGAAACCACCATATGCATAATCTGACCGTCAGAAGACAAGGGAGCGAGAAAGTGACAGAAAAATATTAGGAGAAATAATAATTTAAAACCTCTCCAAATTTGGTGAAAAATATGAATTTACATATGCAAATTCAAAAGACTCTAGGTAAGTTAAAAGAAATGCAAAGTAGACATATCATATTAAAATGGTAAAAACTCACAACAAAGAATATCTTGGAAGACATAAAAAAAATTGGTTTATTACTTGCAAAGGAGCCCTAGTAAGATTAAAAATATTGCTTGTCATCAGAAACAACATCAAAAGGCAGTGAGGTGACATATTTAAATTTTTAAAGAACAAAAACATGTCAACCCAGAATTCCAGATCCAGCAAAACTATCTCTCAAAAATAAAATCAAAGTAATGCTGCTTGTAGATAAGCAAAAATTGAGACACTTCTAGTAAGCAGACACAGCTTACAAGATATAATAAGTAGAGTTCTTCAGGATCAGAGTAAAGGACCCCTGACAGCAATCTGAATCAACCTCAAAAAGAAAGATCAGTGGTAAACTTAATTATGGAATTACACAACATAGGAGAAATGTATATTTCCTCTCTGTTCTTCTCTTAAGTGATTTTGAAAACAATTATATTATACAGAGTGAAGTAAGCCAGAAAGAAAAACAGCAATACAGTGTACTAACACATATATATGGAATTTAGAAAGATGGTAACAATAACCCTGTATGCGAGACAGAAAAAGAGACACAGATGTATAGAACTGTCTTTTGGACACTGTGGGAGAGGGTGAGGGTGGGATGATTTGGGAGAATGGCATTGAAACATGTATAACATCATATATGAAACGAATCATCAGTCCAGGTTCGACGTATAATACTAGATGCTTGGGGCTAGTGCACTGAGATGAACCAGAGGGATGGTATGGGGAGGGAGGTGGGAGAGGTTTCAGGATGGGAAACACTTGTATACCTGTGGCGGATTCACGTTGATGTATGGAAAAACCAATACAATATTGTAAAGTAATTAACCTCTAATTAAAATAAATAAATTTGTATTTAAAAAAAACAAAACAACAAAAAAAGAAAGGATGTAAACTGGAAAAAAATCAGTATGCATATGATTTTATTTTTCAACCTATAACATTTCGAATATAACATATTTGCCAATAATAACACAAAGGAGTCATGTGGAAACAAAGTCATTTTGGCAAAGTAAATGACTCCAGATGGTAACTGGAATCCACAGAACTGAGTGAGGAGAAACAGAAAGGTTAAATAAAGAGACAATATGTGAATAGCCATGCAAAAGCACTCCTCATGTTATTTTCCAGGAATTAGCCAAATAAAGTTAAAAATAAAGCTTATTCTTACTTCTTGAAAAAAGAATACTATAGCAAACTATAAATATGTAATTGTTCTCTCTTCTCTACTCAACTTCTTTGAAAGGTTAAATAAAGAGACAATATGTGAATAGCCATGCAAAAGCACTCCTCATGTTATTTTCCAGGAATTAGCCAAATAAAGTTAAAAATAAAGCTTATTCTTACTTCTTGAAAAAAGAATACTATAGCAAACTATAAATATGTAATTGTTCTCTCTTCTCTACTCAACTTCTTTTAAAAATATATGATTATATTAAGTTCAGTTCAGTACACTTCAGTTTTGTTGCTCAATCGTGTCTGACTCTTTACTATCCCATGGACTGAAGCATGCCAGCCCTATCTGTCCCTCACCAACTCTTAGAGTTTACGCAAACTCATGTCCATTGAGTCGGTAATGCCTTCCAACCATCTCATCCTCTGTCTTCCCCATCTCCTCCTGCCTTCAATCTTTTCCAGCATCAGGGTCTTCTTAAATGAGTAGCTCTTCATATTAGGTGGCCAAAGTATTGGAGTTTAAGCTTAAACATCAGTTCCTCCAACGAATATTTAGGACTGATTTCCTTTAAGATGGACTGGTTGGATCTCCTTGCTGTCCAAGGGGCTCTCAAGAGTCTTCTCCAACACCACAGTTCAAAAGCATCAATTTTCAGTGCTCAGCTCTCTTTATACTCCAAATCTCACATCCATACATGACTACAGGAAAAACCATAGCCTCTCTATTTCTTTGCATTGATCATTGCAGAAGGCTTTAGCTTTCCTTGCTAATCTTTGGAACTCTGCATTCAAATGGGTGTATCTTTCCTTTCTCCATTAATTTTGGCTTCTCTTCTTTTCACAGCAATTTGTAAGGCTTCCTCAGATAGCCATTTTGCTTTTTTGGATTTCTTTTTCTTGGGGTTGGTCTTGATCCCACTGGCACAGTGAGCAGCACCTGGGTGGTGCTGGAGTGGCGAGCCACCTGAGAGGAGATATCCAATGTCAAAGGTCACAGAAACCCGAGTAGAGGGTAGGAGCTGAGAGAGGGCATCAGAGTTCAGACAGACTGAAACCATAATCATGTAAAACTAACAAATCTGGTCACATGGACCACAGCCTTGCCTAACTCAATGAAATTAAGTCATGCAGTGTAGGGCCACCCAAGACAGATGGGCCATGGTGGAGAGTTCTGACAAAATGTGGCCCACTGGAGAAAGGAATGCCTAACCACTTCAGTATTCTTGCCTTGAGAACCCCATGAACAATATGAAAAGGCAAAATGATAGGATACTGAAATAGGAACTTCCCAGGTCAGTAGGTACCCCATATGCTACTGTAGATCAGTGGAGAAATAATTCCAGAAAGAATGAAGAGAGGAAACCAAAATCAAAAAAAAAAAAAACAGCACCTAGTTGTGGGTGTGACTGGTGATAGAAGCAAGATCTGATGCTATAAAGGACAGTATTGCATAGGAATCTAGATTGTTAGGTCCATGAATCAAGGCAAATTTGAAGTGGTCAAATAGGAGACTACAAGAGTGAACATCAACATTTTAGGAAACAGTAAACTAAAATGGACTTGAATGGGTTAATTTAACTCAGATGACCATTATATCTACTACTGTGGACAAGAATCCCTTAGAAGAAATGGAGTAGCCATGATAGTCAACAAAAGAGTCCGAAATGCAGTACTGGGATGCAATCTCATAAACGACAGAATGGTCTCTGTTCATTTCCAAAACAAACCATTCAATATCATGGTAATCCAAGTCTAGGTCCTGACCAGTAATGCTGAAGAAGCTGAATTTGAATGGTTCTATGAAGACCTACAAGACCTTCTAGAACTAATGCCAAAAAATATGTATCTTTTTTGGAATGAAAATGTAGGAAGTCAAGAAAAAACTGGGTAACAGGCAAATTTGGCATTGGAGTACAGAATGAAGCAGGGCAAAGACTAATAGAGTTTTGCCAAGAGAATGCACTGGTTGTAGCAAACACCCTCATCCAACAACGCAAGAGAAGACTCTATACAAGGACATCACCAGATGGTTAACACTGAAATCAGATTGATTATATGATTTGGAGCAAAAGATGGAGAAGCTCTATACAGTCAGCAAAAACAAGACTGGGAGCTGACTGTGGCTCAGATCATGAACTCCTTATTCAAATTCAGACTTAAATTGAAGAAACTAGAGAAAACCACTAGACCATTCAGGTATGACCTAAATCAAATCCCTTATGATTGATTATACAGTGGACGTGAGAAATAGATTTAAGGGACAAGATCTCATAGACAGAGTGCCTGATGAACTATGGACAAAGGTTTGTGACATTGTACATTAAGTAATAATTGTAATAAATATGTTTGGGCTAGTAACATATACAGTTCTAACTTGTTTAATGATAAAACCAAAAAGGAGAAAAGGTGAGTAGAGCAATAATAATAATTCCTATATTTAACTGAAAATAAGTCAGTATATAAGGTGGCTGAGTGGTAAAGAATCCACCTGCTAAAGCACGAGATGCTGATTCAATACCTGGGCAAGAAGATTCCCTGGAGAAGGAAATGGCAATCCACTTCAGTATTCTTACCTAAGAAATGCCATGGACAGAGAAGCCTGGTGGGCNCTGAAAATAAGTCAGTATATAAGGTGGCTGAGTGGTAAAGAATCCACCTGCTAAAGCACGAGATGCTGATTCAATACCTGGGCAAGAAGATTCCCTGGAGAAGGAAATGGCAATCCACTTCAGTATTCTTACCTAAGAAATGCCATGGACAGAGAAGCCTGGTGGGCTACAGCCCATGGGGTCACTAAAGAGTCAGGCATGACATAGAAACTAAAAACAACATCAATATAAATCTGAAGACGATTTGGATACATTAAGCTGTATATGGTAAATCCTTAAAAAACCACTAAGGAGATAGCTTAAAAAAAAGTCAGTATATAATGTATATGAAGTAAAATATTAATAAAGAAATTGAAATTTTACAGCAGAAAATATTCTAATCTAGTCAAAGCTATAGTTTTTCCAGTAGTCATGTATGGATATGAGAGTTGGACTATAAAGAAAACTGAGTGCTGAAGAATGGATGCTTCTGAACTGTGTTATTGGAGAAGACTCTTGAGAGTCCCTTTGACTGCAAGGAGATCCAACCAGTCCATCCTAAAGGAAATCAGTCCTGAATATTCATGGGAAGGATTGATGCTGAAGCTGAAACTCCAATACTTTGGCCACCTGATGTGAAGAACTGACCCATTGGAAAAGACATGGATGCTGGGAGAGATCGAAAGCAGAAAGAGAAGGGGATGACAGAGGACGAGATGACTGCAAGGAGATCCAACCAGTCCATCCTAAAGGAAATCAGTCCTGAATATTCATGGGAAGGATTGATGCTGAAGCTGAAACTCCAATACTTTGGCCACCTGATGTGAAGAACTGACCCATTGGAAAAGACATGGATGCTGGGAGAGATCGAAAGCAGAAAGAGAAGGGGATGACAGAGGACGAGATGGTTGGATGAGACCACTGACTCAATGTACATGAGTTTGACTAATCTCAAGGAGTTGGCAATGGACAGGAAGGCCTAGCATGCTATAGTCCATGGGGTCACAAAGAGTCAGACACGACTTAGTGACTGAACTGAAATGAACTGAGAAAATATTCACTTAATGCAAAGCTTACTTTATTGACTATGCCAAAGCCTTTGACTGTGTGGATAACAATAAACTGTGGAAATTCTACAAGAGATGGGAATATCAGGCCACTTGACCTTCCTCTTGAGAAACCTGTGTGCAGGTCAGGAAGTAACAGTTAGAACTGGGCATGGAACAACAGACTTGTTCCAAATTGGGAAAGGAGTACATCAAGGCTGTATATTGTCACTCTGCTTATTTAACTTATATGCAGAGTACATCATGAGAAACGCTGGGTTGGATGAAGCACAAGCTGGAATCAAGATTGTTGGGAGAAATATCAATAACCTCAGATATGCAGATGACACCACCTTTATGGCAGAAAATGAAGAACTAAAGAGCCTCTTGAAGAAAGTGAAAGAGGAGAGTGAAAATGTTGGCTTAAAGCTCAACACTCAGAAATTGAAGATCATGTTATCTGGTCCCATCACTTCATGGGAAATAGATGGGGAAACAGTGAAAAGAGTGGCTGACTTTACTTTTCTGGGCTCCAAAATCACTGCAGATGGTGATTGCAGCCATGAAATTAACAGATGCTTACTCCTTGGAAGGAAAGTTATGACCAACCTAGACAGCATATTAAAACGCAGACATTACTTTGCCAACAAAGGTCCGTCTAGTCAAGGCTATGGTTTTTCCTGTAGTCATGTATGGATGTGAGAGTTGGACTATAAAGAAAGCTGAGTGCCAAAGAATTGATGCTTTTGAACTGTGGTGTTGGAGAAGACTCTTGAGAGCCCCTTGGACTGCAAGGAGATCCAATCACTCCATCCTAAAAGAGATCAGTCCTGGTGTTCATTGGAAGGACTGATGTTGGGGTTGAAACTCCAATATTTTGACCATATGATCCAAAGAGCTGACTCACAGGAAAAGACCCTGATGATGGGAAAATTTGGGGGCAGGAGGAAAAGGGGATGACAGAGGATGAGATGATTAGATGGCATCACCAATTCAATGGACATGGGTTTGGGTGGACTCCGGGAGTTGGTGCTGGACAAGGAGGACTGTTGTGCTGTGGTTCATGGAGTCACAAAGATTCAGACACGACCAAGCGACTGTACAGAACTGAACTGAACTGAACATGCAGCGCCTTAAGAATACAGAAAGAAAAAAAATGAATGATACATACAGAAAACAAAATGCATAATGGTAGATATAAGTCCAATTCCTCCATTATATCAACGTGACAATTAAGTGTGAATGAAGTAACCTAACTAAAAGGCAGTCTGTCAGACCTGATACAAATACAAATAAACAATCGAAATATATGTTATTTGTAGAGATTCTTTCTTGATACAAAGATGTAAAGAAATTGAAAGTCAGTCGGTCAGTCAGTCAGTTCAGTCGCTCAGTCGTGTCCGACTCTTTGCGACCCCATGAATTGCAGCACGCCAGGCCTCCCTGTCCATCTCCAACTCCCAGAGTTCACTCAGACTCATGTCCATTGAGTCTTACTCCTTTTACTATTTGGAACCAGTCTGTTGTTCCATGTCCAAAAGTAAAAGGATGGAAAAATGTACTATGGAAACAGCAACTGTAAGAATACTGGAGTGGCTAATATATCAGGACATGATTGAAATAGAAATGAGAGGAGTTGACAATTCAACAATAATAGTTGATTTCTATACCTCACTTTCACTCTCAGTAGTGGATACAACTAAGCAGAATTTCAACAAAGTCATACTATAAACCAAATACTCTGTGTGTTCAGACCTGTGTACTGAACACTGTATCCAACAGTTGCAGAATATATAGCCTTCTAATAGATCATTTCTAGGAATTGAAACATGTCAAGTAATTTAAATTAATTCTAATAATACAAATAATTTCTCTGATCACAAATAAATAAAATTAGCAATCAATAATGGAAAGAAATTTGAGAAGCTCACAAAAAAAGAATATGGATTTATTTATTTATTTATTTTTAGATGACCTAGGTCTTCATTGCTGTGCACTGGCTTTCTCTAGCTGTATAAAGCAGAGACTACATTTTGTTGCAGTGCACTAGCTTCTTATTGTGGTGGCCTCTCTTGTTGTAGAGCTCAGACTCTAGTGCACACAGGCTTCAGTGGTTGTGACATGTAGGTTCAGTAGTTGTGGCACACAGGCTCTAGAGTGTGGCTCACTGGTTTTGGTGCACAGGCTTAGTTGCCTCGTGGCTTGTAGAATCTTCTCAGACCAGGGATCCACCTTGCACTGACAGTGGATTCTCAGCAACTGGACCACCAAGGAAGTCCAATAGCATAGTTTTAAATAGCCAATGGATCAAAGAAATTGTAGGGAAATTACAAACATGGAGATGCATGTAAATGAAGATACAATGCATCATATCCTGTGGGATCGATGTAGCTGAGGTGAGGTGAAGTCACTCAGTCATGTCCGACTCTTTGCGACCCCATGGACTGTAACCTACTAGGCTTCTCCCTCCATGGGATTCTCCAGGCAAGAATACTGGAGGGGGTTGCCATTTCCTTCTCCAGGGGATCTTCCTGACCCAGGGATCGAACCCAGGTCTCCTGCATTGGAGGCAGACACTTTAACCTCTGAGCCACTAGGAGAGTTAGCTAAAGTAGTACTTAGAGGGATATGTATAACTGCAAAAACACTTCAGTGAAGAAGAAGCAAGAATTTAAACCAGTAACCTAATCTTCTACCTTAAGACACTGGAGAAAGATGAGCAAACTAAACATACAGAATGCTGAAGCAGAAAATAGCAAAGGAAATAGGAAATAAAGATATAGAAAGCAAAAACTTTAGAGAAATTCAATGATATGAAAACTGGTTTTCTGAAATGATCAACAAAGTGACAACTTTTTAGTCTGATTAAAGATAAAATTGTAAGAAAAACAGAAACAGAGAGAGAGAACAAGAAAGACTCAATTTAGTAGAACTGGAAATGGATGTAAGCATATAATTGCTGACCTTACAGAAATAAAAAATGATTACAAAGGAATACTATAAATAATTATAGGCTAATCTGTTATGTGACTTAGATGACATGAGCAAATTCCTAGAAAGGCACAAACTACAAAACTAACTTGAAAATAAATAGAAAATGTGAGCAGACCTAGAATATATAAAGTAATTAAATTAGTAATCAAAAAGTTACAAAGAAAATT
>SJYT01065551.1:94899-117964 GCA_006410635.1 Cephalophus harveyi | reverse complement strand
GGTAATTCTGAAATTAGAATACCGATTTTTTGATGATTTATATATTTGATAAGAACAATTTAAAACCAATAGCAAATGTGAATATCTAATTTATAAACTAAAAGAAAACTTTATGTCAAAAGCAAGAAAAAATAAAATAGAAAAGTCTAGGCTCAAATGGCTTCACTAGTAAATCCTAACCCACATCTTATGAAGAATAAATATTAACTCTTCACAGGCACTTCCAAAAAATAAAAGAAAAGGAAACTCCCAATTCATTTCAGGAAATTGATATTACCCTGATACTAAAATCAAAGACATCCCAAGAAAAGAACCCTACACACCAATATCTCTTATGAATACAAAAAATCTTCAACAAATTCTAACCAACCAAACGCTATAATATATAAAAAGGATTGCAGGCTGTGGTCAAGTGGGATTTTTCCCAATAACCCAACTTCATTTTAAAACTCAAAATCAATTAATTTAATATCCTGTGTCTACAGAGTAAAAGTCTAACATCATACGATCTGAAATTCTCTAGCTTTAATATGGGTGGTTTTAAAAACTGGAGTGGGCCCAGCCCTTCAAGATAAATAGTCAAATGTTAAGGATATCAGAGGAATAGGATATATGGGTTTGCATTCTAATTCTAGTATATGCAGTGAAGACCTATCAACCACCTTCCAAATGAACCAAAGGTCCCCAGTGCTTTTGTGGGAAACAGTGCATCTTCATTATTCAAATGCCTTTTTCTTTGTTTTGCATTACCTTCATATTAAAAAAAAAAAAAAAATGTTTTCCCCTAAATCATGAAAGCTGCCCTCTCCCCAAACAGAATATGACTCTTTGTTAAATGGTAACTTGTTAGGGCCTAGTTTACGTCCTCTGTATTTATCAGTTTCCATATAACTTTCCAAAGCTCATGACATTAGTTCACAATTTAAATTGCAGATTTCCTCCAATGAATATATTGCTTTTGTATATAAGATAGATTTTTATTATTTTTTTTGAAAAACCATTTATGGTGATGCCTTTTTCTCTGAACAGGCTTACAATGTCTTATGTGAGCTATATACAAGCAAACATTTTCACAACTACCAGTTAAATATAACTGCTTGTTTTAGGTATGTTTTTTTCTCTCTCTCTCTCTTTTTTTAATCTTTATTTTATGAACTAGAGCTTCAAGAAATATGCCATAAGTAATTGGGGATTTGTACATAGAGCAGGTTATGGACCATCACAGATGGGCGCTGTTATCATATCTATGATTCCTGAATGGCTTAGGCTTGCAGAATTGTCCATTTAAATTGTATTAAATGAACTACAGTGTCATGCTCAGGTGTAGAACCTTCTGGGACCTTCTGGGACTTAACATTTGGGGAGGGAGATAAAGACCACGTGGGCAACAGTGATAGAGAAATTGACTATAACTCTGATTTTATAGGGATGGAGAGCATATTAAATAAATAGAGTTAGAATACAGAGTGGACTAATAGGAAATGGTTACACAGGAGAGAACAAGAAGTAGGGGACCAGAACACCAAGCCACATTTGAAGTTTAGGCCACAGAAATTTATGAGGCTATACAAGCACCAGGTGGCTCAGATGGTAAAGAATTCCCCTGCCATGTAGGAGACCTGGGTTGGGTGGATTCCCTTGGAGAAGGAAATGTCAACCCACTCCAGTATTCTTGCCTAAGGAATTCCATGGACAGAGGAGCCTGGCAGTTCATGGGGTCTCAAAGAGTCAGACTCGACTGAGTGACTAACACAGCAAACATACATCAAAAATGGAAGAAGCAGCCTGGCAGAGTGAGCTTGCTTGGACTTTGGAGCCACACTTCTTGGGCTGGCACCTGTGTCCTGGAACCTGCAACAACATGCCTTGAATGAGTTGTCTGATCTCTGTCTGCCTCAGTCTTCTCCTACCTTAAATTTGAGGAATGGCAGTATATATTTTACAGGATCACTACAATGAATTTATATAAAGCTCTTAAAGGAAGTTTGACACATGGTGAGGATTCAATTAAAAGTAATAATTTTTATTTTTATAGCTTTTAACATTGACCACTGCACACCAAAAAAAAGAGGAAAAAGTAAAGACATTGTTACAAATTCTCAGATATACAGAAAAAAAAAACAAAACTTCCCAACACCTATCAGAAATGAAAATTGGCAGTGGTGCTGGACATTAAAGGAGGAGGACAACAGGCCACATCAGAGTTTAGAGAAAGATTTTCAAATAGGTATACACACCAGTAAGTGGGATTAAGAGTAGCCTGTGAGGACTGCAAGCCACTGGCTACAAAATCACAATACTCAGGAGGTATGAAGCCTTCATGTAAATGCAAACAGATGCCTACTCCTGCCATCTTCTTCTCACACAAGAATGGAAGGGATATAAGGACTGGAAATACTCTGAACTTTTATACAGGAGAAACAAAGAAGCAGGAGCAGGGAGGAGAAGAATGCACTGAAAATGGAAACATGGATAACTGCAAGGTCAAAGGAATGAAAGGAAGTTAAAAATCAGTAGTGGACATAAAAAAAAAGTAAAATCGTAATTTCTGAAATAAGGAAGACAAAGTCAAGACACCTTCTAAAAATGAAGGTGAAAGAGCAAAGCTATTAAAACAATGTGGCTTTCTTGGAGACACAGAGGTAAAGAATCTGCCTGCAATGTGGGAAACCCGGGTTCAATGCCTGGGTCAAGAAAATCCTTTGGAAAAGGGAATGGCTACCCACTCGAATATTATGCCTGGAGAATTCCATGGACAGAGGAATCTTGTGGGCTATAGTCCATGGGGTCGCAAAGAGTTGAACACCACTGATCACAATAAACTGTGGAAAATTCTGAAAGAGATGGGAATACCAGACCACCTGACCTGCCTCTTGAGAAATCTGTATGCAGGTCAGGAAGCAACAGTTAGAACTGGACTTGGAACAACAGACAGATTCCAATAGGAAAAGGAGTACGTTAAGGCTGTATATTGTCACCCTGCTTATTAAACTTATATGCAGAGTACATCATGAGAAACGCTGGACTGGAAGAAACACAAGCTGAAGAAGAGTTGACTTATTGGAAAAGACTTTGATGCTGGGAGGGATTGGAGGCAGGAAAAGAAGGGAACGACAGAGGATGAGATGGCTGGATAGCATCGCTGACTTGATGGACACGAGTCTCAGTGAATTCTGGGAGTTGGTGATGGACAGGGAGGCCTGGCATGCTGCAATTCATGGGGTATCAGAGTTGGACACAACTGAGCAACTGAACTGAACTGAACTGAGCAACTGACACTTTCACTTTTCCACCTATTAGGAATAAAATAGATGATGAAAGGTTCCGAAAAGAGAACTACAAATTACAGTGAGAACAAATAATAGATAAAAACAACAACACCTCAAGGGATGTTGGAAGAATAGAACTTGAAAAGAGGTACTTATTCCTGGAGATTAAAAATAAACTCTCTTATCTAAACTTCAGAAGGCTCATTAAGCTAGCTTACTGGAAATGATTTAAATATGAATATGGTAATTTAGTATGGGTGTTAAAGTAAAACAGCTCGTGGACAAAAATAAGTGAAGTGATAGTCGCTCAGTCTTATCCGACTCTTTGTGACTGCATGGACTATATGTCCATGGAATTTTCCAGCCCAGATTACTGAAGTGGGTGGTCTTTCCCTTCTCCAGGGGATCTTCCCAAGCCAGGGATCGAACCCAGGTCTCCAGCATTGCAGGCGGATTCTTCACCAGCTGAGCCCCAAGGGAAGCCCAAGAATACTGGAGTGGGTAGCCTATCCCTTCTCCAGCAGATCGTCCCAACCCAGGAACTGAAAAGGGGGTCACCTCCATTGCAGGTGGATTCTTTACCAGCTGAGCTATTAGGGAAGCCCATACAAAAATAAACTGACAGTTAATCTTCCTCCCAAGGTGGAAAAACTTTTCTTTCTGTGAAAGGAAATTCTTACCAGCTAGACATACCCAAGATTCTTTCTTTCTTTTACCACAAGGCATTACATCTGTGTTTCATTCTGTCTTGGTTCAGATTATTTTCTGTGAGGGTCTGTTTACACATGCACATGAAATATTTGTTTCCAACTTGTCTGCCTCATTTTTATATAGCTGATCCTTAGACCCAAATGCAACATTCTTTCCATCCAATAGTATTTACTTTGACATAATTTATAAACTGCCCTAGTCAACTTATTTGATTCATCTAGAAGCCACAAAACTCACTAAAATTTAAAAATTACAGGAATGCAAAAAGGAAACCTGAAATAATTATGGTGACTTTATATGTGAATAACGAGAATTTTGTGGAACAGTGTATTTAATATTTCACAGTTGTCTAGTGTACATGTCAAGGATCAAGGCAAAGATGTACAAAACACAAAAAACAATGTTTCAGAAATCCACAAGGAACCTATGATTTCATTATTTAGAACATAGTTAACACTGAAGTTTTAGTCACTCAGTCTGCTGGACTCTTTGCGTCTCTGGACTATAGTCTTTTAGGCTCCTTTATCAGTGGGATTTACTAACAAGAATACTAGAATGGATTACCATTCCTTTCTCTAGGGGATCTTCCCAATCCAAAAATAACCCAGGGATTGAACCCAGGTCTCCTGCATTGCAGGTGGATTATTTACCATCTGAACTGAATGTAGTTAACACTGAAACCAAAACATTACTATGTAGCTGTTCAAGACAGATGTATTTAACACACACACACACACACACACATACTAATATTACACAGAGCAGTATAAAAATTAAAATTAATGGAGCTGCATTTACTGTGTTTATCATCATTGAGATGGCATGTAATAAAAGGTTTTTTCCCTCATTTCCTTTAGAACAGAGTCATCATGTGGCATGATTGCCAAAACTCACACAAGTGCGTCTTCTTTAATAGAGAGAATAGTCCTAGATTTCGCTTCCATTAAAGCAATACATTTATTTCCAAGGTTATTAGCCTGAATTATACCTCACAGATAAAAAGATGTTCTATTTATCTTTTAGAAGGGTACTTAGTAGGACTTTCTGAAAAGGAACCAGGCTCATCATCTGGCTTGAAATTGCTTAGGCTGAAAGAAAGTTATCTTTGATCACTTTAATGGCATGATTTATGCTTAACGTTTTGGTAGTTGCTATGGAGACTTCAGAATTGGTTTCATCTGTTAAATATAGTGTTCTTTCACTTGTATCTCATTTGCATCTTAAAGACCTACCTTCTATCACTTCTCCACAAGTACCTTCAGTGATGGTAGCTTTCGGCTGTTTTATTTGACAGCTTTTAAATGAAGTCCACAATTTTGGTCTACCAAAACTGACTTCACATAAAATATGTTTTCTAAATTACTATTGGAAAGGTTTATGTTTCTATTTCATTGTTAAATTAGTAGGTTTTTACAACATTCTCTAAAGTGAAGTATGATTATCGATCACATATCCATTAATTTTAATTCCAATCCTGTTATAATAAATACTACACAAACAAATTGATAACAGAGAAAGATGACCTATCTTCTGACTTTTTTCCAATAATTACAAGTAGACATATTTTTTGCCATCTCTGAGCAGCATATCATTACTGATAACATGAGAGTAACGCTAGTAGCAAACTCACAGGCATTCTTACCATCACAAACTGAGGCAAGAAAGCATTCACTTAAAGAGAAAGAATGTACTAATGTTTCTGTTATGTTTCCCCTAGATTCAGGAAGATAGAAGCTCATATGAATATTTATTTAAAAAGAAAACAAGCCTAATGATACCACTCTTGGACTCTTGCACTGTGAGCCCTCCATGGCCTGTTTCACAAGGATATGTGATGTCAAATCACAGGATCAGAACTTCTGCTTCCACGTAAGATGGTTTTATTTTATCCCAGCATGCTTTTAACTTTAAGCACTAACAATGGGAATCTCTTGCTAAGTTTTAAAATGCTTTCTATTTATCCAGAACAGAAATACACAGTAAGATATTTTCATGCAGACCATATACCCTCTAAATTTAAAGAAACAGTAAGGAAAAAAAAAAAGATGATGGACGTTTGAAAGCCACAAAGATTTGGTATTAATGCTTAAAAGAAAAGTAGTAGCATACTTCACAAGCTGTTTTTAATTATGACTGTTCTTCTTAAAATTAAACTGATCATCATATTTGAAATTTAATCTTTTGAGTAATATTTTTTGGAGGAAATGATTATTTGTCATAATGATTCTTCCTGTTTTTTCCAAATATATGGTTCCCAATCTTAAGAAGTGGATATCTTAAATAATTCAAACATTGTAAGCCTTGCTTGATAAGCTGTAGACATGAATTGTATTACATGGAGTCTGTAACTAACAGTAGTATGCTGTATACTTTAAAATTCACTGAGACTATAGATTGTATGTTGAATGTTCTTATCAAATAATAATAACAAAGAGGTTATGAGAAAACATTTGGAGGTGATGGATATGCTTATGGCATAGATTGTGGTGATTGTTTCTCCAGTGTATGAGGTGAGGTGAGGTGTGGTGAAGTCGCTCAGTCGTGTCCGACTCTTTGCGACCCCATGGACTGTAACCTACTAGGCTTCTCTGTCCATGGGATTCTCCAGGCAAGAATACTGGAGTGGATTGCCATTTCCTTCTCCAGGGGATCTTCCTGACCCAGGGATCGAACCCAGGTCTCCCGCATTGGAGGCAGACGCTTTAACCTCTGAGCCACCAGGGAAGCCCTCTCCAGTGTATAATTATCTTCAAACTCATCAAATTATATATATTAAATATGTGTAGATATTTATATGTAAATTATACCTCAATTAAGTGGTTTTTTAAAATTGTAAATAAAAACAATGAGAGAGGAAATTAAACTGTTCCAAATATTGATGGATGGTGACTTAAGAGTTAAAAAATAAAAAGACAGTGTTTCAATCAGGAGGAGCAATAAATGGTTCGTTTCTTTTTGGAACATATTTATTTCAAGGGAGACCCATGGCTGTGCTAAGAATCAGAGTTAGGAGTGCTGGGGAGAGGCATAGGTGTCAAAATTTAACTCAAGGTTCAATTTTACTCAGAGTTCGTCAACAAAAAATTAAAATGGAAATTTTTGAAGGAGCGTACATAAATATGCTGGGAAAGACTGAAGGCAAAGGATAAGAGCACAGCAGAGAATGAGATGGTTAGATAGCGTCACTGACTCAATGGGTATGAACGTGAACAATCTCCAGGAGACACTGGAGCACAGGAAAGCCTGGTGTGCTGCAGTCCATGGGATCACAAAGAGTCAGACTCAACTTAGTGACTGACCACCACCAACAACACAGATATTACATAACTAATAATATATGAAATGTTTGAATCTGAGAGAATATCTTTTATTTTTCTGATAGAGAAGTTACTCCTAGAGGTGTTTTCTCTGATTCTCAGATAGATGCTCAGTGGCAGGTCTCCGTCAGACCAGGGTTGCCATGAAGTTTTTAACACTCTCCCTGGAGACCCAGCTTTGAACAAACATCTTATAGTTCCTCATGGAAACATCAAGAAGCATGAAATAATATAACCAGTTTTCAAACAATGGCAATAACACCATAACCATTCTGCATTGTTAATATATTGGGATAAAATGTTAGAGTTTCAGTTCAAGTTATGAACAAATAATCAGCCCATGCAGCTATGAAACCCGAACAGAATGCGAGGGTCTACTATTTCAGGATTCCAAAGAAAATAGCAAGTTGATTAAGGAAAAAGACAAGAATTTGAACTATCATCCAAATGACAGTGAGTTTATCACTGTTTTTATTTTCTAGAAGCCCTTGAACTAATCTTAAATAGCTAATATTAGAAGTGAAGCTTCTAGAGAAGACTGTAGTTATGTCTCAGAGAGAAGGAAAGTTCTAACATCCAGAGACAGAGGGAAATGCCCTGTTTTGTCTTTTACTCTTTCCTTTTCAGCCTCTCTCCCTGAATATTTCTGTGGCAGCAGCAGTGATGGGAACACAAAGATTTCAGAATTCTGATGGAACTGAGGAGAGAATTCTGAGAATTCTAAGGAAAGAATTCTGAACTCTCCTCTCAAATCAGAAAAGTTATGGTCCTGCAATGATGAGAAAAGTCTATTGCTATATTTTTCCTCTCTCTGTCCTTTATCTACCTGCTTTCTAGTTACAGAAGCAGTGATAATAATGCTCAGCAGAGGGTAATTAAAGCACGAGCTGTCTGGACAGAGACTTGAAAAGGGAAGCACTGCAAGCTATAAAATTCTGGGGAGACGACACAGAAGAGAACTTAGGAAAATAACCACAAAAAATCACTTATGGACTCCTGGACTGACCTGCAACCTAGCTATTCTTCTATTCATGAGTACATGTGTGCTAAGTCACTTCAGTCATGTCCAACTCATTGTGACCCTATGGACTATAGCCTGCCAGTCTCCTCCATGGGATTCTCCAGGCAAGAATAGTGGAGTGAGTTGCCATGCCCTCCTCCAGAGACTCTTCCTGACCCAGGGATTGACCCCACACCTCTTACATCTCCTGCGCCAGCAGGCTGATTCTTTATCACTAGTGCTACCTTTACATATGATCCTGTTCAGAAGAATTTGAGACCTGAAATCAAACACAGCATCCAAGGTCCAGACTGGACACAGAATGGCATGCAGATGGGATAGATCAAAATAACACTTGCAAAGAATTTGAAAACTGAAATGACATTGGGACCAGAAACCACAAAATGAAGACTGAAACTTGTAACCTGAACCGAAGTAAGTAGACCATTTGCTTGGGAAAAAAAAAAAAAAAAATTCTCCATATAATTTATATAAGATATCAAAGATGCAATCCACAATGATTTTGTATATGAATAAAAAACATTATCTCAACTTAACAGAGGAAAACACATATAAGAGATATCAATCGCATTGATAAGAGATATCAATGATAAAATGAGAGATCAATTGTTTGGCAAAGACTAAAAGCAGCTATTATACAAATGTTCAAACAATTAATTGGACACCATTTTGAGACAAAAAAAAAAAGAATACTCTCCACAAAAGAAATAAAAGCAATAAAGATAAGCTAAATAGAAAATTTAGGACTGAAAATATAGAAATGAGGAAAGAGAAGGAGGAGTAGTGAAGAAGAAGAAACTGCTCACTTACTGACTGAATGGGTCTGTCAGCAGAATGAAATAAGGGAATAAAGAGTCAGTGAAGCTGAAGATACATCAATAGAAATGACCCAATGTGAACAACATAGAGAAAAAAGAAAACTTAAAAAATGAATAGCACCTCAAAGTCTGGTGGGTCAATAGCAAAATTTCTAACATCCGTCTCAGTAGTTGTGGGTCTGAAGCTGGGACAGCACAGTCTTTTCATGTTGAGCTGTTGCTCTTGTACATTTACCATGAAAACAGGGCAGAACAAGACCAAGAGGCCCCAAACGGATTAACTGAGTGCCAGATATATCCTCCACTATCCCAATATCTAGCAAAGACAGCAAAACTGTAATTCAAAAGAACAGGTTTAGTTTGACTTTCTTTTCAGGTATGTCAGCTTGGCAATGCAACAGCTAGGCAATGCGACATTTTAGAGCAGATCTCACTATGTATATAATAAGGCTATAAAATGTTTTATTGTTTGCAATAGAACCATTGAATGCCTACTAACTTTACATAAGAACAATTGCTTTCTTTTCAACTGGGAAACAAAATCAAGAGCAGAAGGGAAAAATAGTAAAGCCTAGAGCCAGAAGACAATTACAGACCAAGGTAGGGTGGGGTAGTATTAGAGAAGACTTTTGTGAACATCACAGAGAAGTGAGAACACAGTGAGTGTCCAATGGGGATTTTTTTCCCCTTTGTTCTTTCTTCTTCCTTGTTTTAAAAAATTACGTGAAGTGTCCCATGTAAAAACCTCACCTCAGAGTCCCATGACATTTTCTATGGGTAGGTTTCTGTAGATAGTATGATAGAGAATTTGTCCTACTTGACACAGCACAGGGTAAAGACAGAGGCTGCTCTATGGCCGGGAAGACCCTTGTGAGTGCTGAGATCCTTCTGTGCCATTCTCAAGTTCAGTTCAGTTCAGTCACTCTGTCGTGTCCGACCCTTTGGAACACCATGGACTGCAGTACACCAGGCTTCCCTGTCCATCACCAACCCACAGAGCTTCCTCATATCCACTGAGACAGTGATGTCATCCAAACATCTCATCCTCTCTTGTGCCCTTTTCCTGCCACTTTCACTCTTTCCCAGAATCAGGGTCTTTTGCAATGAGTCAGTTCTTCGCAACAGGTAACCAAGGTATTAGAGCTTCAGCTTCAGCATTAGTCCTTCTAATGAATATTCAGGACTGATCTCCTTTAGGATGCACTGGTTTTATCTGTTTGTAATCCAAGAGACTCTCAAGAGTCTTCTCCAACACCACAGTTCAAAGGCCTCAATTCTTCAGCACTCAGCTTTCTTTATAGTTCAATTCTCACGTCCATACATGACTGCTGGAAAAGCCATAACTTTGACTAGACAGATCTTTGTTAGCCAGGTAATGTCTCTGCTTTTTAATATACTGTTTATGTTGGTCATAGCTTTTCTTCCATAGAGCAAGCATCTTTTAATTTCATGGCTGCAGTCACCATCTGCAGTGATTTTGGAGCCCAAACAAATAAAGTCTCTCACTGTTTCCATTATTCCCCCATCTATTTCCCATGAAGTGATAGAAGCAGATGCCATTTTCTTCATGTTTTGAAGGTTGAGTTGTAAGCCAGCTTTTTCACTCTCCTCTGTCACTTTCAGCAAGAAGCTCTTTAGTTCTTTGTTTTCTGCCATAAGAGTGTTGTCATCTGCATATCTGAAGTTATTGATATTTCTCCTGGCAATCTTGATTCCAAATTGTATTTCATCCAGTCTAGCATTTCTCAGGATGTACTCTGCATATAAGTTAAATAAGCAGGGTGACAATATACAGCCTTGGCATACTCCTTTCCTTATTTGGAACCAGACTGCTGTTCCATATTCAGTTCTAACTGTTGCTTCTTGACCTGCATGTAAATTTCTTAGGAGGCAGGTCAGGTTGTCTGATATTCCCATCTTTTGAAGAATTTTCCACAGTTTGTTGTGATCCACACAGTCAAAGGCTTTGGCATAGTAGATAAAACAAAAGTACATGCTTTTCTGGAACTCTCTTGCTTTTTCAATGATCCAGCAGATGTTGGCAATTTGATCTCTGGTTCCTCTGCCTTTTCTAAATCCAACTTGAACATCATGAAGTCCTCATTCATGTCCTGTTGAGGCCTAGCTTGAAGGATTTTGAACATTACCTTGCTAGTGGTTGAGATGAGTACAACTGTGCAGTAGTTTGAGCATTCTTTGGCATTGCCTTTCTTTGGGATTGAAATGAAAACTGACCTTTTCCAGTCCCGTGGCCACTGCTGAGTCTTTTTAACTTGCTGGCATATTGAGTGCAGCACTTTCACAGCATCATCTTTTAGGATTTGAAATAACTCAACTGGAATTCCATCACCTCCACTAGCTCTGTTCATAGTGATGCTTCCTAACACCCCTAGACTTCACACTCCAGGATCTCTGGCTCTGGGTGAGTGATCATGCCATCGTGATTATGTGTAGTTCTTTTCTCGCATAGTTCTTCTGTGTATTCTTGCCATCTCTTCTAAATATCTTCTGCTTCTGTTAGGTCGATACCATTTCTGTCCTTTACTGAGCCCATCTTTGCATGAAATGTTCCCTTGGTATCACTAATTTTCTTGAAGAGATCTCTAGTCTTTTTCATTCTATTGTTTTCCACTATTTCTCTGCATTGATCACTTAGGAAGGCTTCCTTATCTCTCAGAATTATTTCCATAACAATAATGACATTATTTACCTTTTTACTCCCATTGTTTCATGAGAGTACAGTAGGCATCTCCCAAGGCAGATTGAATTTAGAAGCAGATCTGAAACTCCAGCTAATTAAATATAAGCTGGACACTAAAGAGATTAACCAAAATGCTAAGCAACACTATTTTTTTTTTTCTCCTAATTTCTATGTTTTGGAGACTATAGTTATGTCTTCACAAAGATAATGTTATTTTTGTTAACATGAAATGGATTGCTGTTTTTTATATGGAAACTGATGAGTAAGACATTAAAAAATATCTCCCAACTGACTTCTAATTTGATAAGTATGAAAAGATACAACTCACACCCACAAAAACACTTTGAGTTCACAATAATTTTTAAATTGTTAAAATGACCTGAGACAGAGAAGTGTATGATTCACTGAAGTTGAGGAAAAGACCTTGCCACCAACTTTGCAGTGGAGGCAGATGTGCTAATGGGCACATTCTTATCTAATGTCAGTAACCACTGAAGAAAAGCAGATTTGAGAGGAGGGGAAGGGCTCTGTGGGACATATTTTGTCATGAGCCCGAGTTCAGGAAACCACCTGTGCTGGTGAAATGGGCTTGGAGCATATCGACAAAGAGTAGACAATTAAAGCAAGGGTGACCTGCAAACACAGAGAAAAGCATACACCATAGGAAACCACCATCGATGTGCTGAGGAAGCAAGAGGAGAGAGGGACAGGCTTCTGAAGATATGGCCAGAAATTCCATAACATGGCCTCTTGTTGTTGTGTTTCAGTCATTAAGTCATGTCCAACTCTGCAACCCCATTGACAGCAGCATACCAGGCTTTCCTGTCCCTCACTATCTCCCAGAGCTTGCCCAAGTTCATGTCCATTGAGCCAGTGAATATATGCAACCATCTCATCCTCTGCCACCCTCTTCTTATTTTGCCTTCAATCTTCCCCAGCATCAGGGTCTTCAGCATCAGTCCTTCCAATGAATATACAGGGTTGATTTCCTTTAGGATTGACTGGTTTGACCTCCTTGGCCTTTATTTATTAGCAATTTCATTATTTATTAAGATCTATGTCACACCAAATAATATTTAGTCACTAATATTACCTATGTATGCTAATTTAATGGATATAAAAACAGTATTTTACCATGATATATTAAACATTGTGTGGATATGTGCACCTTAAGTTGTATGTGGAGTACAACTTAAGTTTGGCAAATGTTTTCTGTTTTTGTTGCTCAGTCTCTCTTAACTCTTCTTTAACATGACTCAGAATCACACAACTTCAATGTTGGACTATTAGGTGGAATAACATTGCAATTTTACTTTTTTTTTTTTTTTTTAATTTTCTGGCCCTGTTGAGCAGAATGTGGATATTAGTTCTCCAGTTAGGGATCAAACCCACACCCTCTGTAGTTCATGCACAGAATCCAACCACTGGACTGTCAGAAAAGCCTCAACATTTCAATTTTAAGCAAAATGATTCCTTGTATTGTTTGATTTCAGAATTGAAGAAAATGAAAGTGTCAGTATGTAGCCCTCAAAGTTGTCTCAGTTAAATTACAATTGTGTGTCCCCAAACAACTAACACAGGAACCTTAACCAGTACAACAGAAATAATAGATATTTGGAGACCAGAAAAATTGAAGGGTTGTTTTCAATTTTTTTTTTCTTTTTTGCCATAAGGTATCATTCACTTTAAAGGGATTTTGATCATTTTCTGGCCCCAAATGAGAGTAGAGGGAGGGGATCTGTGGTAACTGGACCATAACTATAATTTATATCAACTCTGGTTTCTGAACATATTTGCAGCCATTGAAAAAGGCAAGTTCTCTTTATTGTATTTATAAAGAGGTAAGAACTCTCGCACTGAATTCTCAAGAGGTCCTTCACCACATGTACCCTTCAGTACAATACCTAGGTGTTTATCTGTCTTTCTCCTTGATTTTTCCTCTATGTGATGATTGGAATGTAAATTAAGCAAAAAATGTTTGGGTGGACTCCGGGAGTGGGTGATCGACAGGGAGGCCTGGTGTGTTGCAGTTCACAGAGACACAGAGATTCAGATACGACTGAGTGACTGAACTGAACTGATTGATCATATATATATATCATAAGAATCACTTCAGTTCAGTTACTTAGTCATGTCTGACTCATGCAGCACCATAGACTGCAGCACACCAGGCTTCCCTGTCCTTCGCCAAATACCGAAGTTTGCCCAAACTCTGTCCATTGAATGAGATATGCCATCCAACCATCTCATCCTTTGCAGTCTCCTTCTCTTCCTGACTTCAATCTTTCCAAGCATCAGGGTCATTTCCAATGAGTCAGTTTTTTGTATCAGGTGGCCAAAGTAGGGAGTTTCAGCTTCAGCATCAGTCCTTCCAATGAGTATTCAGAGTTGATATCCTTTACGATGGACTGGTTGGATCTCCTTGCAATCCAAGGGACTCTCAAGAGTCTTCTCTAACACCACAGTTCAAAAGCATCAATTCTTCAGAACTCAGCTTTCTTTATAATCCAATTCTCACATCCACACATGACTAATGGAAAAGCCATGGCTTTTACTAGATGGACTTATTTTTTAGCAAAGTAATGTGTCTGCTTTTTAACATGCTGTCTAGGCTGGTCATAGCTTTTCTTCCAAGGAGCAAGTGTCTTAATTTCACGGCTGCAGGCACCATCTGCAGTGATTTTGGAGCCCCCAAAAATAAAGTCTCTCACTGTTTCCCTTGTTTCCCCCATCTATTTCTAATGAAATGACGGGACCGGATGCCAGGACCTTAGATTTCTGAATGTTGAGTTTTAAGCCAACACTTTTACTCTCCCCTTTTACTCACATCAAGATGCTCTTTATTTCTTCACTTTCTGCCATAAGGGTGATGCCATCTGCATTTCTAAGGTTATTGATGTTTCTCCCAACAATCTTGATTCCAGCTTTTCTTCATCTAGTCCAACATTTTGCCTGATTTACTGTGCATATAACTTAAGTAAGCAAGGTGACAATGTAAAGCCTTGACATACTCCTTTACTGTTATGGAACCAGTCAATTGTTCCTTGTCCAGTTCTAACTGTTGTTTCTTGACCTGCATACAGATTTCTCAGAAGGTAGGTCAGGTACTGTGGAATATCCATCTTTTTCAGAATTTTCCACAGTTTGTTATGATACACACAATCAAAGGCTTTGAAATAATCAATAAAGCAGATGTTTTCCTGGAACTCTCTTCCTTTTTCAATGATCCAGTTGATGTTGGCAATTTGATCTCTGGTTCCTCTGCCTTTTCTAAATCCAGCTTGAACATCTGCAACTTTACAGTTCATGTACCATTGAAGCCTGGCTTGGAAAATTTTGAGCATTACTTTGCTAGTGTGTGAGATGAATGCAATTGTGTGGTCATTTGAACATTTTTGGCACTGCTTTTCTTTGAGACGGAAATGAAAATTGACCTTTTCCTGTCCTGTTGTCACTGCTGAGTTTTCCAAATTTGCTGGCATATTGAGTGCAGCACTTTCTCAGCATCATCTTTTAGGATTTGAAATAGCTCCACTGGAATTCCATCATGTCCAGCAGCTTTGTTTGTAGTGCTGCTCACTAAGGCCCACTTGACTTCACATTCCAGGATGTCTGGCAGTAGGTGAGTGATCACACCATTGTGGTTATGTGGGTCATGAAGATCTTTTTTTTATATAGCTTTTCTGTGTATTCTTACCACCTCCTCTTAATATCTTCTGCTTCTGTTAGGTCTATACCATTTCTGTCCTTTATTGTGCCCATTCTTGCATGAAATGTTCCCTTGGTATCTCTAATTTTCTTGAAGAGATCTTTAGTCTTTCCCACTATATTATTTTCCTCTATTTCTTTATGTTGATCATTGAGGAAGGTTTTCTCATCTCACCTTGCTAGTCTTTGGAACTCTACATTCAAATGGGTATATCTTTTCTTTTCTCCTTTGTCTTTCACTTCTCTTTTCTCAGCTATTGCAAGGCCTCCTCAGACAACCATTTTGCTTTTTTGCATTTCTTTTTCTTGAGGATGGTCTTTATCACTACCTTCTATACAGTGTCATGAACCTCTGTCCATTGTTCTTCAGGCACTCTGTCTCTCAGATCTAATCTCTTAAATCTATTTGTCATTTCCATTGTATAATTGTAAGTGATTTGATTTAGGTCAAACCTGAATGGTCTAGTGGTTTTCCCTGCTGTCTTCAATTTGAGTCTGAATTTGGCAATAAGGAGTTCTTGATCTGAGCCACAGTCAGCTCCCAGTCTTGTTTTTGCTGACTGTATAGAGCTTCTCCATCTTTGGCTGCAAAGAATATAATCAGTCTGATTTCAGTGTTGACCATCTGGTGATGTCCATGTGTAGAGTCTTCTCTTGTGTTGTTGGAAGAGGGTGTTTGCTATGACCAGTGTGTTCTTTTGATAAAACTCTATTAGCCTTTGCCTTGCTTTCCATTCATACTTTGTGTTCAACAGTCAAGGCGCTCTCCTCTGGGTATATTTCTTAAGTAACAAGGTACTCTTCTTTATTTGCTTGAGAGATTTTTTTGTGTCACAATATGTAATTTTCCCCTGTAGATGGTTTAACATAAAGCTAGGAAATAGTGTTTCATGATGATAAATCTCTTCAGTTGGTGTAAGTCTACATCACAAAAGAGATATCTAAGAAATGTGATGCACTCTCACAGTTTCCAAGTCAGAATGCATGACAGGTAACGCCTCAGTAGAGAGTTATTCTAGACTTTGGAGTAATGGTGTGGTTTCCTTTCTGAGTTAATATGTGACCCAGGGCAAAGTAAGGTCATAAAATATAATAGTGGATAGAAAAAAATCAGTGACTTGATCTGCTCCCAGAAACACTGACTAATGCAACATGCATATTTTTTTAAGTTGAACAAATCAAGAGATGACTACTGTGCCAGAAATACAATATATTCAGAATGCATTGCTTCCATGTATGTACTTCTAAGCTAGTGTATAACAAATTCAGCTACTTAATAATAGCCTTGAAATTTGTGCACACATTAAAGTATGGATTATAATATTGTTCTTCTTTTAAATCAAAGTAAATTAAACAAGTGGTGTTCTCACATCTAGAGTATGAATAAACATAGTAAGATTTGATAATATACTTAAATTTAGTACTGGGCTTCTTAATATATCAATATTGATGATCTCATCTTCACAAATGACTAATTCAGGAGATAGAATAGAAAGAACATTACAGAAAACAACTACTCTTTTTCTGGGAACACATTCAGAAAATTGAATAACTAGTATATGAGAGTCAGTCAATAGAAGCTGAGTGATAGCATTTTCATTACTCTACATATTTGCAATGTTTATATTTTATATTCTAAGACTTGATTCTGAACATATTTGGAAACCTTAAATTTATTTTAAAATATTACTTTAATCATTGCATAATATCAGTTTATCAGTTCAGTTCAGTTCAGTCGCTCAGTCGTGTCCGACTCTGTGACCCCATGAATTGCAGCACGCCAGGCCTCCCTGTCCATCACCAACTCCCAGAGTTCACTCAGACTCACGTCCATCGAGTCAGTGATGCCATCCAGCCATCTCATCCTCGGTCGTCCCCTTCTCCTCCTGCCCCCAATCCCTCCCAGCATCAGAATCTTTTCCAATGAGTTAACTCTTCGCATGAGGTGGCCTAAGTACTATAGATATATCCAAAATGTGATTTTACACACATTTGGACTGTTCAGTCTAATGAAAATATAAGTTGTCATGTTCTAAAAGGTATTTCTTTATTAACATTTGTCTTCATCTCATTATATTCTTAGTAAAAAAAAAGAACAAAGTAAAAAGATAAAAATATATTAAAGCTCTTGAAATATTTGTACAGATTGCTTTTCAGAAGGGCTGTACCAGATTATTCTTTTTACCTTTTTACCTGATTTAAGGCACAGAATGTGGTCAGTTTTAGTAATCATTACAAGTGTAATTGAAAACTATATTCTGAAGTTTTGGAAATTCTAAGATCAGTTATGTCATTTATTTATTTTGCTCAAATTTTCTATATTGGCATTGATTGTTTTTTAGTCATTCTTTCAATTACAGATAAAGGTATTAAAATATCCTACAGTGATTGGGAGTATGCCTTTATCCTATTCTGTTACTTCTTGCATAATATATGGTCATATTTTATATATCTTTTGATTTATAATTCTAACCAATTTCTGGTTGTTTTGATCATGTAGTCATTTGGAAAATTCCTGTTTAAATCTAGAAATGTCCTTTGCTTTAAGGTTGACTTGGGTATGGCTGTACAAGTTTATTTTGTTGTGTGTTTGCATGTTTTCATTTCTTAAATTTTAAATTATAAGTTGTCTGTTTTCTTATATTCCAGATGAGTCTCCTATTAGAAGCATAGATTTTCATGATGCAGTGAAACAACCTTCCTTTTAACTAGGATATTGTATCCATTAATATTTAATACAATTACAGGTGAACATAAATATACAAACTTTTTAATCCTTTTCTATTCCTTCTAATTGAGGGAGGCAGTTATTGAATAGGCTAAGTTAGCTATACTAATAAACTCAATCACCTTAATTAAATTATAGGTAAAGAAAATTTGAAATTGGCAGTCAGTCCCCATAAATGTCAGTCTGCTTCCCATTCATGTTTCTACTTAGAATATGCCTGATTATTTACTGTGGTTTTGTTCCATGGCAGGATCTGATTCCCCGTTTTTGTGATCCCTGTTAAGCAACTCTTATAAAACTCTATGAAATTTCTGAACTTCAGACAATATATTCAATGTGCTCAGTTGCTTCAAAGAGAAAGAGACCAAATGGTGCTATCAACTGTGTCTTCTAGTCTCTTCCAGATTTTGAGCCTTTAATTCTTCACTTGTCTAAAAAACTCCAAACAAATGTGTTCTTGAAAATCATTTTATCCAACTTTCTACCCATTTTCAGAAGGAAGGATTTTACAGAAGAATGCATTTTGCTATTGCCAAAAGCAGAACTCTGATCTGAATCTGAACTTTGAGACACGTGGTTGAGCAATGCTGTTCATTCAATGTCTAGTTTATTATCGGGCTAAGTTCCAAAATTTCACTTTTCACAGTTGGTTTGTTTTTCTCTAAGAAATAAAGTAATAGATATTGATTAGCTACATGCCAAGCCATAAAGTATTTTTAATTTACAACACTCTTGAACCATACTATCAGTAATGCTCCCATTAATCATTTAAATCCACCTCTTTTTGTTCTGCGGAATTACAGCATGCATATTTACGATAATTAAGGCTTTTAGTCGCTTTGGAATTGTCTGTAGAGTCTTGTTTCCTTTCTCTTCCCTACTGTCTTCCCAAGATGGCTTGCTGATTTGTAGCCCTAAGGTCTACATTACCAAGTGTTCCACAATGTTTTTGTGTCATTCTTGGTTTTGGCTGCAGAATGTCATCCTTCCTGGGTAATCACTGACAAGTCACTTTGTCTCTCCATTCAAGGTGATGTGTTGTCACCCATCACAGGATCTAAGATTTCTGTCATCTGCCCTAGTTCCAAAGCTTGTTTGCTGCTTCCAGATATCACTCATTCTATCTGTGCTTACAGCATCTCTGTGGCTTCTCAGAGAGGTTCTCAAAAGAGAACCCAAGACTCCTGGATTTATTGGTGAACAACACAAAGGCATTTTAAATCCAAGACCCAACTATCTAGCTCAGCTGTCAACTGCCTCTCTTTTACAGTGTTGGTTTTCCCTACCTAGCTCTGAGATAACAGCACCTTAACAACACCTATGTCTTCCAGGGATTCAGACTGGGAGCTGGGCAAAACCTCTATTGGTCTTCTCCTGTAACCTAGTTAACACATTGCCCATTACAACACTTTGGCCAAAGAAAGGAGTTCAAGACACTTTACTTGACCACATGATCCCCTCAAGTCCTTGCTACTCCACGTGTGTTCCTCCTATGGACCAGACCCCCTGCATCAGAGGTACATTCGTGAGAAATGCAGAATCGAAAAACTCCATTATGAGCTACTGAATCAGAAGCTGAATTTTGAAGACTCTAGGTGAATGTACATATCTGAAAATTGAGAACCACTGCCTAAATTGTATTCTAAAAACTCTCCAAACCTGTCTATTGTGTAGTATAGTGGCCAATGTGTCATGTCTGTCTGTTATATCTTAAAATAACTTTCTGAGTTTGTTCTTTTGTTACAGATTTAACAATTCTATTCAGGTCAGAACTTCAGGAGTGATGCCCCTCTGCACTTCCTATGAGATTTTTATCAGGTAGAGTCCAATCAGAGAAGCAGAAGCAGGAGGAAATGTCCACTCAAAGATTTATCACAAAGAATTGGCTCAGCAAGTGTAAAATCTGTAGGACAGGCTGTCAGGAAGAAGAGGCTGGAACACACAGGCTAATAATGCTGTTCTGAGGCAGTGTTTCTTCTATCAGAGAAGCCTTAGCCCTGCTTTAAAAGCCTTTCAACTGATTAAATCAGGCTCACTCCAATTATCTAGGGTAACTTCCCTTACTGTCAATTGATTATGGACTATAATCTTCAATTACATCTACATAATACTTCACAGAATGGTTATTCATTTAAACTCAAGGTCCCGATTTTTACTGCATTGTTCTCTGAATGAGTAACCAAAGTTATCAGACTCAGATTATGAAGCATGATGGAGGCTATCTCTCTGTTGAGGACTGGCTGTTTTCTCTGATCTCCCGTGTTGCCAGGAGGTGATGTCTGGTGATCTCATCTGGGTGCCTCTCACCACACACCTGGTGGGTAATCTGACATCATTCCTTATGTATCCAGAGGTGTGTGTGTGTTTATGTCTGTATGTGTGTGTGTGAAAAAGAGAGGGTGTGGATATAGGCTATATTTAAGAACTTGAAGAGTTAAAATTTGATCAACTGGTCTTTATGCATCAATTACCTAACATTTGTGACAGCTTTTGTTTCGTTGTAACTGATGTTTAGTTCACTGCTTTAATCGATTCCATCCCTCTTTCATAATCAAAATTTTGTACATTCATATATATCCAAGTTCATCAGCATCAATTTCTCTAGAATATTTTAACAAGTTAATGTTAAATATTAGCATTCAATGATACTCTTTTAATGTCTTGTAACCAGTAACAAAATCTGTATAACAGAAGATAGTAGTTCTAATCCCATTGTACACATGAAAAAAGCCAAAACAGCATCTATATAAAAATATAATATGGTAAAAATGTACATATACAACATACATATTTAAAATGACAAGTGAAATGGAATATGCACATGAAATTAAAGCAATATACATGTAAAGGTATGGTATAAAAAAATTAAATACATAACATGGGAACATTTCTGAGGGCTGGCAACTATTATAGTTTAAGAATAGTTAAGGAAGTTTAAGTGTGTGTGTGAAAAAGAAAGGGTGAATGGGTGAATTTAATGAGTGGAATGGGTGAATTTAACTCAGATGACCATTATATCTACTACTGCAGGCAGGAATCACTTAGAAGAAATGGAGTAGCCATCATGGTCAACAAAAGAGTCCGAAATGCAGTACTTGGATGTAATCTCAAAAACAGAATGATCTCTGTTCATTTCCAAGGCAAACCATTCAATATCACAGTAATCCAAGTCTATGCCCCAACCAGTAATGCTGAAGAAGCTGAAGTTGAACGGTTCTATGAAGACCTACAAGACCTTTTAGAACTAACACCCAAAAAAGATGTCCTTTTCATTACAGGGGACTAGAATACAAAAGTATGAAGTCAAGAAATACCTGGGGTAACAGGCAAATTTGCCCTTGGAATATGGAATGAAGCAGGGCAAAGGCTAATAGAGTTTTGTCAAAAGAACACACTGGTCATAGCAAACACCCTCTTCCAACAACACAAGAGAAGACTCTACACATGGACATCACCAGATGGTCAACACCGAAATCAGATTGATTATATTCTTTGCAGCCAAAGATGGAGAAGCTGTATACAGTCAGCAAAAACAAGACTGGGAGATGACTGTGATTAGATCATGAACTCCTTTTGCAAAATTCAGGCTTAAATTGAAGAAAGTAGGGAAAACCACTAGAACATTCAGGTATGACCTAAATCAAATCCCTTATGGTTATACAATGGAAGTGAGAAATAGATTTACAGGACTAGATCTGATAGAGTGCCTGATGAATTATGGACTGAGGTTCGTGACATTGTACAGGAGACAGGGATCAAGACCATCCCCATGGAAATGATATGCAAAAAAGCAAAATGGCTGTCTGAGGAGGCCTTACAAATAGCTGTGAAAAGAAGAGAGGTGAAAATCAAAGGAGAAAAGGAAAGATATAAGCACTTGAATGCAGAGTTCCAAAGAATAGCAAGAAGAGATAAGAAAGCCTTCCTCAGTGATCAATACAAAGAAATAGAGGAAAACAACAGAATGGGAAAGACTAGAGATCTCTTCAAGAAAATTAGAGACACCAAGGGAACATTTTATGCAAAGATGGGTTCGATAAAGGACAGAAATGGTATGGACTTAACAGAAGCAGAAGATATTAAGAAGAGGTGGCAAGAATACACAGAAGAACTGTACAAAAAAGATCATCATGACCCAGATAATCATGATAGTGTAATCACTCGCCTAGAGCCAGAAATCCTGGAATGTGAAGTCAAATGCTTAGAAAGCATCACTACAAACAAAGCTAAGTGATGGAATTCCAGTTGAGTTATTTCAAATCCTGAAAGATGGTGCTGTGAAAGTGCTGCACTCAATATGCCAGCAAGTTTGGAAAACTCAGCAGTGGCCACAGGACTGAAAAAGGTCAGTTTTCATTGCAATCCCAAAGAAAGGCAATGTCAAAGAATGTTCAAACTACCTCACAATTGCACTCATCTCACATGCTAGTAAAGCAATGCTCAAAATTCCCCAAGGAAGGCTTCAGTAATATGTGAATGGTGAACTTCCAGATGTTCAATCTGGTTTTAGAAAAGGCAGAGGAACCAGAGATCAAATTGCCAACATCTGTTGGATCATTGAAAAAGGAAGAGTTCCAGAAAAATATCTATTTCTGCTTTATTGACTATGCCAAAGCCTTTGACTGTGTGGATCACAATAAACTGTGGAAAATTCTGATAGAGATGGGAATACCAGACCACCTGACCTGCCTCTTGAGAAACCCATATGCACGGCAGGAAGCAACAGTTAGAACTGGACATGGAACAACAGACTGGTTCCAAATAGGAAAAGGAGTATGTCAAGGCTGTATAT